>JAHRHZ010000098.1:38608137-38734180 GCA_024137785.1 Ginglymostoma cirratum
GATTGAATGACAGAGCAGTTATTTCTCCAGTATCATAGGGAATTGTCATGGGACAAGAAAAAAAACAAAGAAACAAAATATTTTCATGGAGCAGGTTTGCAGCAAACTCTGTTAAGGGGCTGGGTTTGTAGCCTGAAATTGTTGAATTCGGCGTCAAGTCCATGTTTCTAAAGCTTACGTTGAGATCCACTGGAATAATGCAGGATGCAGAAGATTTGAAGAAATGAAACTAGAAGGACCTAAGCACCGGAGAAAACAATGCAGGAACAGTCTTGTCTACCCTGAAAGTCCTCCTCACTAACATCTGGGGGTAGTGCCAACATTGAGAGAGCTGTCTAACAGATTAGTCATGCAACAGCCTGACAAACTAGTCATATTCACAGACTGACACCTTATAGACAATGTCCCAGACAATACCATCCATTTCCCTGAATATGTTCTGTCCCACCGACAGGACAGATCCAGCAGAGGGGGTGGCACAGTAGTATAAAATCAGGAGGGAGTTGCCCTGAGAGTCCTCAACATTGACTCCAGACCCATGAGGTTTCGTGGCTTCAGTTTACTTATGGACAAGGAAACCTCTTGCTGATTACTCTATGTTGAATAACAATCGGAGGAAACACCAAGGGTGGTAAGGCCACAAAATGTACTCTGGTGGGGCATTTCAATGTCCTCCACCAAGAGTAGCGCGGCAGCAGCACTAATGAACAAGCTGTTCGGTTCTAAAAGGCAGAGCTGCTGGACTGGGTCTGCAGCAGGTGGTGAGGGAGCCAACAAAAGGGAAAAACATACTCGACCTCATCCTTACCAACCTGCTGGTTGCAGTTGCATCTGTCCTTGACAGTATCAGTAACAGTCATCACTGCACAGTCCTTGTGGAGACAAGGTCCCACCTTCACCTTGAGAATACACTCCATCGTGCTGTGTGGCACAATCACCATTCTAAATGGATCAGACTTCGAACAGATCTACCAACTTGAGACTGGGCATCCTTGAGGCACTGTGGGCCAGCAACAGCAGAATTGTACTCCAGCACAACCTGCAATCCGAGGAAGGGTCACCAGACCTGAAACGTTAGCTCTGATTTTTTTCTTCTCCGATGCTGCCAGACCTGCTGAGCTTTTCCAGCAACTTCTGTTTTTGTTCCTGATTTACAGCACCCACAGTTATTTTGGTTTTTACAATCTGCAACGTCATGGCCTGGCATATCCTCCACTGAACAATTACCATCAAGCTAGGGAATCAACCCCGGTTCAATGGAGAAAGCAGGAGTCCAGGAGCAGCACCAGGCAGATCTAAAAATGAGGTGTCAACTTGATGAAGCTACCAAACAGAACTGTTTGCATGCCAAACAACATAAGCAGCAAGTGATAGACAAAGCTAAACAACCCGACAACCAACAGGTCAGACCTAAGTTGGGCAGCCTTGCCACATCCTGTTGTGAATGGTGGTGGACAGTAACTCACTGGAGAAGGCAGCTCCTCAAATATTCCCATCCTCGATGATGGAAGAATCCAACACATTAGTGCAAAAGACAAGGCTGAACCAATCGCAGCAAACCTCAGCCAGAAGTGCCAACTGGATGGTCCATCTTGGCCTCCTCCAGTGGTCCCCAGCATCACAGGTACCTGTTTCAACTCACTCCAGGTGATATTGAGGAACAGCAGGAGGTACTGGATACTGCAAAGGCAATGGGCCCCGACAATATTCTGGCAATAGTACTGAAGACTTGTGCTCCAAAACTTGCCACTCCCCTAGCAAAAGCACCTCCGGCACAGTTACAACACAGCATCTACTGAACAACAAGGAAAATTGCCCAGGTATGTTCTGTATATAAAAAACAAGACAAATCTAACCCAGCCAATTACTGCCCCATCAGTCTACTCTCAGTTTCCAGTAACATGATGAAAGGTATCACTGCTATTGTGTAGCACCTGCTGACCAATAACCTACGCAGTGACATCCAGTTTGGGTTCCACCAGGGCCACTCAGCTCCTGACCTCATTACAGCTGCGGTTCAAACATGGACTGAAGTGCTGAATTAAGAGTGACAGCTTTTACACCAACGCCACATAGAAACGAGTGTGGCATCAAGGAGCCCAAGCAAAACTGGAACCAATGCGTATAAGAGGGCAAACTCTCCAGCGGTTAGACTCATACATGGCACATCGGAAGATGGTTGTGTTTGCTGGAGGTCAGTCATCTCAGCTCCAGGACATTTTTGCAGGAGTTTCTTAGGGTAGTGTCCTACACCGAACGATCTTCAGCTAGTTCATCAATGACCTACCCTCCATCACAATGTCAGAGTGGGGATGTTTGCCGATGGTTGCATAACATTCAGTGCCATTCACAACTCCTCAGAAACTGACACAGTCTATGTTTAAATGCAACAAGATCTGGACAATATCCAGGGCTTGGGATGACAAGTGACAAGTAACATTTGCATCAAATGCCAGGCAATGACCATCTCCTATAAGAGACAATCTAACCATCATCCATTGACATTCAACAGTGTTATTATCACTGAATCCCCCACTATCTACATGCATGGGGTTACTCTTGATCAGAAAATCAACTGGATTCACCACATAAATACAGTGACTACAACAGCAGATCAAAAGCAAGAATACTGTGGCAAGTAACTCACCTTCGAGTCCCCAAAGCCTGTCCACCATCTACAAGGCACAAGTTAGAAGTGTGACAGAATACTCCCCACTTGCCCAGATGGGTGCAGTTCCAGCAACACTCAAGAAACTCAGTACCATCCAGGACAAAGCAGCCCATGTGACTGGCACAACATCCACAAGGATCCACTCCCTCAACCAGCGAGACTCAGTAGCAGCAGAGTGTACTATCAACAAGATGCACCGCAGAAATTCACCAAAGATCCTGAGACAGTACCTTCCAAACAGGTGACCACTTCCATCTATAAGGACAAGAGCAGCAGACACATGGGAACACTTCCAGCCGCAGTTCCCCTCCAAGCCACTCACCATCCTGACATGGAAATATACTGTAGTTCCTTCACAGTTGCTGGGTCAAAATCTTGGAATTCCCTCCCACAGGGCACTGTGGGTCAACCTACAGGATTAGACAGCAGCAGTTCAAGAAGACAGCTCGCCACTGCCTTCTCAAGGGGGAATTGGTACAGGCAATAAATGCTGGCCAGTGATGTGGGGTCATCCCATGAGTTAATTAAAAAATAAAATCTTCCAGGAGAGTACAGAATGAATCAGTACACCGTGTCGTATTATTTTCAGCAGCATTTCACTATGATATCACAGTCAAAGGCTTTTATTCAACAAACATTTAGTTTAAAGAACCACCTTCATTTTGAACTAAAACCATCAGATGTCATTGTTGCCTTTTTAGTTTTACAGTTATAGAGTATTAAAGATCTACAGCACAGAAAAAGTCCCTTCAGCCTGTCATGTCTGAGCTGGTCAAAAAATACCATCTATCTATGCTATCCCCATTTTCCAAAACTTGGTCCATAGTCTTGTAATGATTTGGTATTGCAAGTGCATATCTAAATAATTATAAAATGTTGTGAGGGTTTCTGCCTTTACCACCTCTACAGGTAGTGAGTTCCAGATTGCCACCATGCCCTGGGTGAAAAAGGTTTTCCTCACATCCCCTCTCAATCTTCTGCCCCTTACCTTAAATCCAAGCCCCTGTCATTTCTTCCCGTCAACCCCACCTACGATCCTTGTAATTTATACATCTCAATCATGCCCCCTTTTATCTCTTCTGCTCTAAAGAAAACAAACCCAGTCTGTCCGATCTCTCTTCGTAACTGAAACTCTCCAGCCCAGGCAACACCCTGGCAAATATCCTCTGCATCTTCTCCAGTTGCTATCACATCCCTCCTGCACTGTGGATTCCAGAACTGCAGACAATACTCTAGATGTGGCCTAAACAATGTTTTAGTATAATCTCCCTGCTCTTAAACTCTATCTGCTGACTAATAAAGGCAAGTATGCTATATTTTTTCTCCACTGTCATGATACCTTAAGGGATCAGTTACACGTACACCAAGGTTCATCGGATCCTCAGTGCTTCCCAGGGTCCCACAGTTCATCATAAATTCCCTTGCCTCGTTTGACCTGCCCATTGGCATCACCTCATAGATGTCCTGATTGAATTCCATTTGTCACTGATCAGCCCATCTATATGCTCTTGTAGACTAAGGCTATCCTGCTCTATATTTACCACCCTAACAACTTTTGCATCATCTGTGAACTTGCAGTTCAATACTGATTTCCTACATCCAAGTCTAAATCATCTTGTGCAGTCTGCCTTAGATTCACAAGCAGTTACCAGTATAGTCTGTTGCAGTAATTAAAAATAAATGCATGAAAACTTATACAAAGTCACAATAGTTCAAATAAACAATAACTGTCATATTCCCTTCATGGGGAAGGATTGAGATTAGAATTTAAGAAAAATTGGACAATGAGCTAAGAATTATCCACATTTTACACATGGGTGTGTTAGACGGTGAATTTTGAGACTAACAAGTGTGAATTTTGATCAATTTAACCTAACCCCACATTTAATAAAATAAGGTGATTTGAACTGAAGTGAAATTACCTTCCCAAATTGACCACCTGAAGTTTTGAGAAATCCTGTTTTAATTTCAAATTGTGTCAATGGAAGTATGTCAAAATAGGAGTGGTGGAATAGAAAATGGAGCTGAGTGATCGCTCCAAACTATCCTGTTGAGATTGAAGAATTTTTCAAGAAGAAATTACGCCAACAGAATGACAACATTTAAAAAGGCAAAGATCTGTATCTCGGGTTGTGGATGAAGTTGTTGACTTGCTCGCCAAGCTGGCTTGTTTTTGTTCAGATGTTTCATCACCATGCTAGGTGACATCATCAGCGGAGCCTCTGATGAAGCGATGTTATTCTACTCCGCTTGGAATTTATACTGTCCGGTCTATTACGGTGAGTAGTGTCATTTCCGGTTTTGATCTGTATGGGTTTGTATATGGGATTCAATTATATATGTTTGTTGATTGAAGTATGGGTGGAGAACCATGCCTCTAGGAATTCCTGTGCGTGTCTATGTTTGGCTTTGGCTACTATGGTTACCTTGTCCCAGTTAAATTGATGGCCTTCATTGTCTGAATGTACCAATATTAATATTGTACATTCAGACAATGAAGGCCATCAATTTAACTGCGACAAAGTAACCATAGTAGCCCAAGCCGAACACAGCCTGCATGGGAATTCCTACAGGCGTGAATCTCCATGCATACTTCAATCAACAAGCAAACTGGACTCCATATGTAAACCCATACAGAACAAAACCGGAAACGACAGTGCTCACATAATGGTTCGAGCAGTATAAATTCCAAGCAGAGTAGAATAACATCACTTTGTCAGAGGCTCCACTGATGGTGTCACCTAGCGAAATGTCTGAACAAAAACAAGCCAGCTCAGTGAGCAAGTCAACAACGTCATTTAAAAGGCATCTGGGCAGGTATATGAATAGGAAGGGTTTAGAGGGATATAGGCCAAATGGTGGCAAATGGGACTAAATTATTTATTTAGAGTATCTGGAAGAGTTGGAGCAAAGGGTCTGTTTCTGCGCTGTACTTCTCTATGACTCTAATTGACAGAAGCAGTAAGATTGAAAAATCTTAAACAAACCTAAAATTTAGAACAAGAGATCAGTAGGAGAATTGAACTGAAAATTAGCAGGGAGAGTCAGAAAACAGGCAATAACAACAAGATCAACTAACAATTTAGTTAGGAAAACATTTTGACACTTGCACTGTATACCAACTTCAATGCTTACCTTCCTATCCTTGTGTTTTCACTTTTGCATATACTTCAAAAAGTGGGATATGTGGGAATTACTAGAATGAAATCACAATGTCAGTATCTGATAGAAGTACGTGCCCAAATTCAGGGAGAGAGACAGAGAGATGGTATAATGGACAACGGGGAGTATCGAAGACTTATCCTTTTGTATTATCTTCTTCTCTATTACTGTACCTTGTGTATAAGATTTTCATAACCAATACCAAAGCCTCCATCTGAGCAGAGATTTCAATAATTCATTAAATACACAGTTCATGTCGCTTATTCTGATCCACTCAACATTTTGAGAAGCAGATGCTCCCATTACAAACAGCCAACCACCACCTTCCGCACCTCATCCCCTACCTTATTCTGTATTCGAGAAGCATATAAGACGTATGGTATTTTGTTAGGTTATGCTGGAGGCACATAGTTAGCTAATGCGGAAACGAATTTAAATGTATTCAATTCAGCACTCCTATTTTAATGATCTGCAAGCTCCTGGCAATAAGTCAATGCTGCCTCTACAAAAATGACTTTTGATTCTGATTTAGTCCTTATTCAACCAAATTTGGGATGTAATATACCTTATAAATGGTGCAGGAATAATTAGAGCGTGAGAGGAAGGTAGCTAAGAATGTAAGAACAAATAGCAAGAACTTTCACAGATATTGAGAAAGGAAAAGAGTAAAGAGTGTTGGTCTTCTCAGTATTGATGTCCAATCTACCTCCCACAGGCCAGATGAAATGCATATTTAATTTTGTAGCAACACTTATTTTTCAGAAATTTCCTCACTGCCCGCTGAGGAAGAGAAAAATTAAGTTGTATCCCTATCCCACCAGGTGCAAAGGGTGGCCAGCCCAGTTCTAGATAGTGAGAATGGAGATATGATAGATTAAAAAGAAAATGGGGAATGAAATGAACAAATATCTTGCTTCTGTCTTCACTATACAGGATACAAAAAAAATTTGAAGATGGCTGGGAGAGGGGAACTTCAGCAAAGGTTCCTTCAGAATTGAAAGTAGCAAATTATAATGCTTCTATTGAAGAGGGGAAGGAGGCAGAAAACGGAAACTACAGGCCAGTTAGCCTGATCTCTGTCTTGGGGAAAGGTGTTAGAATTGATCAGTGAAGAGATTGCAGCTGTACACTTAGCAAAATTCAAGGTAATTGAAGTGTCAGCATCATTTTGTCAAAGGGAAAGTTATTGGGAGTTCTTCGATAGAGTAACTTGTGCTGTGGATAAAGGGGAGTCTGTAAACATAATACACTTGTATATCCAGAAAGTATTTGACAAGTTGCTACATAGAAGGTCATCGTGGAAAGTAAAAGCTCATGATGTATGGGGTAACATATTACCATGGGCACAAGGTTGTTTGGCTGGCAGAGAACAGAAAAACAAACAGGGTTTTAAAATTAAGCATCACACTTTCAGGACAGATGAGAAAATTTGTTTTTCCTCAGAAGGCTATGGATGTGGGTCACCCAATAATGTTTAAGATAGACTGGATAGATCTTTGCTAGGCTGGAGAATCGAGAACTATCAGGGGTAGATGAGAATGTAGAATTTTCAACACAAACAGATCAGCCATGATCTTATTGAACAATGAAGCAGGCAAGCAAATGGCTTTCTGCTCCTATTCTGCATGGGTATGCCACAGCATTGCAGCTAACATCAGATTTTAGTGATAATTTCAGAGCTGCAATATAAATAAAGCAGTACTGTTGCTACTGAAGCAATGAAGAAAGTGGCTTTGTATGGTTCTTAAGGAGCAACAACGTAGACAGAGGCAGGTGTAAATTGGCTCCTCATTAAAGTACTGACAGCTTAGTCTGCCAATCCTATCCAGATGTGCTACTTGCTCAGCCTACCATGAACATCCATGGCTGCCAAGTAAATATTACAATTATGATGTTTAATAATTGTGCAAGTGACCATTCGCAGCAATTTCTTATGGCTGCATTAAGAACACAGGCCCTCCTAGACTAAAAACGACAAAGTCCCATCTAGTTCACCTTCTAATAGTCGCGAGATATAATAACAGCGGAGTGTTACAATCACTACAATCAATCTATAGTCTGCAATAGGCCAGACACAGAGAGAAATTCTACAAGTGGTGGAGAACTTCACCAAGTGTAGGTCCAAAATCACATCTTTCTCCTAAGCATGCTATAATTACCACATAGCATTACTCAGATACAGCACCACAAAAAATTATCTTTGCAAAGAATGTATCTAACGTCCATCTGGCCACATGAATATTAGCTATGGAATTAACCCTAGAAAACAGTGTGATCTTAACAGCACAGGGAACTCTGGAATGTTCCTACTTCTCAGTTTCAACATATAGCACAGATCTCCAATCACAGGTCACAAAATGAGACCAAAGTTTTCTATGCTTTTTACCTCTAACTCTCAAGAGTCCAGGAAAAGTTAGTTGTTGGAAATCAGAAGTAGATTTCATCTACTTTACATTAAAGCATGTTGTCAATGACAAAATGAACCCATTTGTCTCTGACTGCGCTATCATTCAATGTCAAAGTAACATCATTGAGTAGGAAGCTTCACCATTCATGTCATAACAGCTTTCATAAGATTACTTACACAAGAACAGTCAGTACACTCTAAACGCAATTCACGTGATAAAGCGCTGTAGATATTATCACACAGTATGTGAATGAAAATAGCTAATACCACACAGCAAACAAGGAAGTGTTACATTATAAGTTTACAATCACAAATTCAACTATATTTCGCACATAAGTAACTTGAATCTCAGCCCACAATGATACCAGAAGCAAATTTAGTTTTTCAGAGACTCATATTTAAATTTGGAATCAGGATGTGCCTGCCTGTTCAAGCAGATACAAGATTCCATGCTGTTATTCAACAAAGAATAGAGAATTCTCCGGGCATCCTGGTCAATATTCTTATTAACATGAAACACCTTGTATATTTACACATTTATAGTTTGTAGGACCTTGTTGAATGCAAACTGGTTCCCATATTTTAATACATAACAAGTGAATTGCATTTAAAAAGTAATTAATGGACTGTTAATAACTGTGACACATACATAGCAAAAATAATAGTCTTTCTTTTAATTTTCGGACTATTTCTTTTCTTCCAAACAATAAACATTCTGTCCTCAATATTGATTACATCTGGACATAGCAGCTATATAAGCAACTGAGCACCCAGTTCTGTAGAAAACTGTGGTGATTGAAACAAAACCATGCTTTAGCACAACAGTACTGTCAGGTTCTGTGCTGCCATGCAATTTCTTAGTGAGAAACAGTGATAACACTGCCTATCATGTAATAAACAACAATGTGAATATTACAATCATTATATGCTACAAAATACTTATCTTCAATATTGCTGTTTTGTCTTTATTGTTAGGGATGGAAGAGTCACTTATTACTTTTTGCCCATTGACGTCACAAGCAAGCATTTTCAGAACATAATGAGATGCTGGTACAATTGAGTTTATATTGCATGCTTCCCAAACGAAAATGATTTTCCACTCTTACAAAGATGATGCACATTTAATGTTCCAATTAACTTCAGCTACATCACAATGAAACATAAATTCCTGCATTTTAACGTCACCTCAGCCATTGCTACACTGTTTATGCAATAATCATTTATAGTTTAAGCACTCATTACAGTGAAAACATTAAAGTCAGGCTAGAGAAACATCAATATGCAATTTTAAAACCTTCATGTATCTTAAAAGAGCTTAAGTAGCTGCCCACCAGCAAATGTGATCATTCACTTTACTCAACACTGGGATTCACAGATTTCTTTAACTAAGACCTGGAAAGTTCTCCCAGTATTCTGAAAAGCATTAATCTCGCAATCGGTATCACCAATGTAAATTATCTGGTCATTTAGTGTATTAGTCTTTCTGGTACCTTGTTTTATGTAAATTAGTTAATTACATTTCTCTATAATACAACACTTCATTGTGTTAAGAGCACTTTGGGATAACCCTGAGGTCATGAGACACTATATTCCTGCAGAGTGACCTGAAACAAAACAGAAGAGATTCACCAGGACATTGCATAGCTGAAGCAATTCAGTTGTGAAGAGAGACTACATAGGTTGGGATTATTTTCCTTTAAGCAGAGAAGGCTGAGGGGGAGTGTGTTTGAGGGGTATGAAGTTCTGAGGGGCACAGACAGGGTAGATAGGGAGAAACTTTTCCCCTCAATAGAGGGGATCAATAACAAGGGGTATAGCTTTAAGGTAAGGAGTGGGAGGTTTAGAGGGGATTTGATGAATCCTTTTTCACCCAGATGGTGAAGGAATTCTGGAATTCTGCCTGAAAGAGAGGCAGAGGTTGAAACCCTCAAGTCATTTAAGAACTGTTTAGATGAATACTTGAACCACCAGAGCATACAAGGCAACCGGACGAGTGCTGGAAAATGGGATGTTTGATGACTGGAGAGAGATAATAGGAACTGCAGATGCGGGAGAATCCGAGATAACAAGGTGTGGAGCTGGATGAACACAGCAGCTCAAGCGGCATCATAGGAGCAGGAAAGCTTGACGTTTCGGGCCTAGACCCTTCATCAGAAATGGGGGAGGGGAAGAGGGTTCTGAAATAAATAGGGAGAGAGGGGGAGGCGGATAGAGGAGAGGATAGGTGGAGAGGAGGCAGACAAGTCAAAGAGGCGGGGATAGAGCCAGTAAAGGTGAGTGTAGGTGGGGAGGTAGGGAGGAGATAGGTCAGTCCAGGGAGGATGGACAGGTCAAGGGGGCGGGATGGAAATGGGGGTGTGGCTTGAGGTGGGAGGAGGGGATAGGTGAGAGGAAGAATAGGTTAGGGAGGCAGGGACGAGCTGGGCGGGTGTTGGGATGCGGATGGGGGAGGGGAGATTTTGAAGCTTGTGAAATCCACATTGATACCATTGGGCTGCAGGGTTCCCAGACTAAATATGAGTTGCTGTTCCTGCAGCCTTCGGGTGGCATCATTGTGGCACTGCAGGAGGTCCAGCATGGACATGTCGTCTGAGGAATGGGAGGGGGAGTTGAAATGGTTCGTGACTGGGAGGGGCAATTGTTTGTTGCGAACCGAGTGTAGGTGTTCTGCAAAGTGGTCCCCAAGCCTCCGCTTGGTTTCCCCGATGTAGAGGAGGCCACAACGGGAACAGCGGATGCAGTATACCACATTGGCAGATGTGCAGGTGAACATCTGCTTGATGTGGAAAGTCTTCTTGGGGCCTGGGATTGGGGTGAGGGAGGTGGTGTGGGAGCAGGTGTAGCACTTCCTGCGGTTGCAGGGAAAAGTGCCGCGTGTGGTGGGGCTGGAGGGGAGTGTGGAGCGGACAAGGCAGTCACGGAGAGAGTGGTCCCTCCAGAAAGCAGACAAGGGTGGGGAGGGAAGTATGTTTTTGGTGGTGGGGTCAGATTGCAGATGGTGGAAGTGTCGGAGGATGATGCGTTGGATCCAGAGGTTGGTGGGGTGGCACGTGAGGATGAGGGGGATTCTTTTTTGGTTGTTATTGCGGGGACGGGGTGTGAGGGACGAGTTGCGGGAAATGCGGGTGACACGGTCGAGAGCGTTCTCGACCACTGCGGTGGGGGGAGGGGGAGTTGCGGTCCTTGAAGAATGAGGACATCTGAGATGTACGGGAGTGGAATGCCTCATCCTGCGATGGAATTGGGAATAGGGGATGGCATTTTTGCAGGAAGGTGGGTGGGAGGAGGTGTATTCTAGGTAGCTGTGGGAGTCAGTGGGCTTGAAATGGATATTGGTTTCTAGGTGGTTAACTGAGATGGAGACAGAGAGGTCCAGGAAGGTGAGAGAGGTGTTAGAGATGGTCCAGGTGAACTTAAGGTTGGGGTGGAAGGTGTTGGTGAAGTGGATGAACTGTTTGAGCTCCTCGTGGGAGCACGAGGCGGCGCCGATACAGTCATCAATGTAACGGAGGAAGAGGTGGGGTTTAGGGCCAGCGTAGGTACGGAAGAGGGATTGTTCCACGTAACCTACAAAGAGGCAGGCATAGCTTGGGCCCATGCGGGTACCCATGGCCACCCCCTTTGTCTGTCGGAAGCGGGAGGAATTGAAAGAGAAGTTGTTGAGGGGGAGGACGAGTTTGCCTAAGCGGATGAGGGTGTCAGTGGAGGGGGTTTGGTCAGGTCTGCGGGACAGGAAGAAGTGGAGGGCCTTTAGGCCATCTGCATGGGGAATGCAGGAGTATAGGGATTGGACGTCCATAGTAAAAATGAGGTGTTGGGGACCGGGGAACTGGAAGTTCTGGAGGAGGTGGAGGGCGTGGGTGGTGTCATGGACATAGGTAGGGAGTTTCTGGACCAAGGGGGAGAAAATGGAGTCAAGGTAGGTGGAGATAAGTTCGGTGGGGCAGGAGCAGGCGGAGACAATGGGTTGAGCAGCACTTCACAAGCTTCAAAATCTCCCCTCCCCGTACCGTATCCCAAAACCAGCCCAGCTCGTCCCTGCCTCCTTAACCTGTTCTTCCTCTCACCTATCCCCTCCTCCCACCTCAAGCCACACCTCCATCTCCTATCTACTAACCTCATCCCGCCCCCTTGACCTGTCCGTCCTCCCTGGACTGACCTATCTCCTCCCTAACCCCCCCACCTACACTCACCTTTACTGGCCCCATCCCCGCCTCTTTGACTTGTCTGCCTCCTCTCCACCTATCCTCTCCTCTATCCATCTTCTATCCGCCTCCCCCTCTCTCCCTATTTATTTCAGAACCCTCTTCCTCTCCCCCATTTCTGATGAAGGGTCTAGGCCCGAAACGTCAAGCTTTCCTGCTCCTATGATGCTGCTTGGGCTGCTGTGTTCATCCAGCTCCACACCTTGTTATCTATGTTTGATGACTGGCATGGGCAGAAGGTCCTCTATCTGTGCTCTTAAAACTCCAATGTTAGTCAGCTGTTTCAAGCCTAATTCAGGCTGTTGAGTCCTTTAGTTAGTATTTCCAGGAGCATGCAAAATGCAGGTAACAGATGTCTCTAACATGCTTAATGTTTGTAGCCATCAGTATCAAATCAAGTTTATTTACATTGGTCTTAGAATAGAGCAACCAAAATAATCAATTAATAATTCAGTACACAACAGAATAAGTTGGACATGTTGTACTCAGGAATAAAATATTCAGAACCATAGGTCTCTGTCCACTTTCTAGCAAAGGATCTTCTAGATGCCAAAGTGCACAAGGGGTCCAAACTGCAGTTTATAAGTCATTGCCATCTGCCACTTTAAGCCTAGGAACCTCAGATTGCTGGTACAGGAAGTGATTAGACAAAGGTGGCTAATTTACTGCCAAGAGTTTTGCAACATCTTAAGGAAGTAAAGTACACAATTTAAATACAAGTTTTCTTTCCTTCTATTTGCAGTTATGTTTTATATTCACCTGTTCTGTTTGAAAGTTGCTGGTCAGATTATATGATATGGGCTGAATTTAAAGTTTTATCTTAATGTTGGATAAATCAGGAATCAGATCACTAAGATGTGTCAGCATTGGCAACTTAAGATGTAAACAAATAAAAGGATGTTGGATTTAAACTACATAGTCAATGAAGGTCTATTGTACTGATCTATATCCATGATCTGGAGATGCTGTTGTTGGACTGGGGTGGACAAAGTCAGAAGTCACACAAAACCAGGTTATCGTCCAACAGGTTTATTTGAAAACACAAGCTTTCGGAGCCTCGGTCTTTCTAACACCTGTAGAAGGGCTGAGGCTCTGGAAGCTTGTGTTTTCAAATAAACATGTTGGACTATAAGCTTGGTGTCGTGTGATTTCTGATCTGATCTATAACAGCAGGGAGCTTTGACTTTATAAATTAAAATGCAGGGAAACCTTAAAGTTCTAAAGTCAGTCTGTTGGCGCTTTTATAACTCTTACAAAATGAAATCCATCAGATAGTATTTTCTAGTCTGAACCCAAGTGTATATATTGTCACCTTGTTGTGGTAGAGAGGCTCAAGTATTTTGTTGATCCATAGAGCGATGCCGTCAGGAGTTCTCAACTCCTGGCAGGATCCCCATGACGGCAAGGTCGGAGGGGCGGAACCATACAGAACGCAATCCAAAATAAGTCCTTAATGGCAATCTTTGTGTAAGATACTCGTGTGATATCAATGGCTGAGGTGACAGATGAAGGCTGCAGCAGCAGTAAGATTCCGAGTCAGTGAAGTTTCCTCGTCACTGGAACTGGGTGTAACTTCTGCGTGACTGCTGGTGTCCAACAGCATTCCCATGTTAAAAGATGTCCCGCTTAAGGACTCTATGCAGAGGAATTCAACACCCCAACACACAATACAAACCCTGCAGCAATCGGTCAGAGGTGATGAGGACTGGATTGAAAAAACAGGGAGTCTCTATCTTTGGACTGGTAGTGGAACTTGGCTCAGTTGTTTCACTCATGGAACAGAAACAACAGAGCATTTCAGCAGCTTTCTTTAGGATCCGCTCCGCTCAAGGCAGAGGGAAGGGACTAGAAAAGATGGTCTTAAAAGTGTCTTTTCTG
Organism: Ginglymostoma cirratum; assembly: GCA_024137785.1. Taxonomy (NCBI): domain Eukaryota; kingdom Metazoa; phylum Chordata; class Chondrichthyes; order Orectolobiformes; family Ginglymostomatidae; genus Ginglymostoma; species Ginglymostoma cirratum. The sequence goes on from JAHRHZ010000098.1 coordinate 38,622,461, forward strand.
TCACCAACTTGGGTGGAAGGAAAAAATCTCAGTGGGCTCATCTACCTACATCTGAAAACCAAAGTGAAACTCAATCTCGGAACCTGGAATGTATGAACCCTCATGGACAACAAGCAAAATAATAATCTGGAATGAAGAACTTCCCTTGTTCCCCATAAACTCAGGCACTTCAACAGTGATATTGCTGCCCTGCAGGAGACTCGAAGGGCAGCTGAGCAAAGAAGAAGAAAGCACAAGGGTCAACCAAGGACATATGGAATTGGATTCACCATCAAAAACAAATTTGTCAACTAACTCTCATTTAGCATCAATGATCATCTAATAACTCAGTCTACAACTTGCAATGGACTTGTTCCTGGTGTCAACCCTTGATGCCACAGATTAGTTCAGTGTTCTACTCCACCATGGATGCCACATTCACCAACATGCCCAAGGAAGATAAAGTTATTGATCTGCTTGGGGATTATCAAGCACTAGAAACGAAATTAAGGAACAGGTCCTTAAGAGTTATAATCTCTGGATTACTACCTGAGCCACGTGCAAATTGGCAGAGGGATAAGAAAATTAGGGAAGTAAACATGTGGCTAAAGAAGTGGTGTGGGAAAGGGGGGTTCCATTTCATGGGGCATTGGCATCAGTTTTGGAACAGGAGGGATATGTATCGTTGAAACAGTCGCCACCTGAGCCGATTTGGAATCAGTGTTCTAGTGAAAAGGATAAATAGGGTGGTCACCAGGACTTTAAACTAGTGAAATGGGGGAAGGGAAGGGCAAAATGACTGGAAATATAATGGTAAATAGTAAAGGAAATAGCAGGTTAACGTGTATGCAGGAGGGTTAAACTACATTGAGGACTATTATGGAAGTTAAGAGGAAAGAAAACTCAGGAGATATTATTAATGGAGATGTTAAAATTCAAAAAGGTATAAAAACTAGCTTAAAGGCAATTTACCTGAATGCTTGTAGATGAGTTAACGGCACAAATCATTGCAACTGAGTATGATTTAGCAGCCATTACGGAGACATGGTTGCAAGATGGTCACGACTGGGAATTATATACCCAGAGGTATCAGACCATTTGGAAGGACAGACAGGAATGTAAGGGAGGTGGTTTGCTCTGATAATTAAGGACAACATCAGGGCAGTACAGAGAGATGGTATAGGTTTCATGGAGAATAAGGGTGAATCCATTTCGATGGAAATTAGAAATTTTAAGAAGAAAAAGTCACTGACAGGCTTCGTCTATAGGCAACTAAATAAGAACATAACACTTGGATGGGCAATAATCAAAAAAAACTAATGTCTATAAAAACGGTACAGCAATTATTGTGGGGGATTTTAATCTACATGTCGATTGGCCATAGATCATCATCATCACAGAATCCCTAGTGTGGAAACAGGCCCATCGGCCCAATAAGTCTACACTGACCCTCGGAGCATCCCACCCAGACCCATACCCCTATAACCCACCTAATCTACACATCCCTGAACACTATGGGCAATTTAGCACAGCCAATCCACCTAACCTGCACATCTTTGAACTGTGGGAGGAAACCCACGCAGACATGGAGAGAATGTGCAAACCCCACACAGACAGTTGTCCAAGGCTGGAATCGAACTCGGGTCCCTGGTGCTGTGAGGCAGCAGTGCTATCCACTGAGCCACTGTGCTGCCCCAAACCAGGTCGGTCAAGGCAGCCATTAGGAGGAGTTCATTGAATGTATCTGCAATAGTTTTCTTGAACTGTATGTAATGGAACTGACGAGGAAGCTATCCTAGATTTGGTCCAGTGTAATGAGACAGGGATAATTAATGATCTTATAGTTAGGGATCCTCAAAAGGAGCGATCACGGAATGGTTGAATTTAGAATACAGATGGAAAGTGAGAAAATAAAATCCAATACCAGGGGCCTGTGCTTAAACAAAGGAGACTACAATTGAATGAGGAAGGAGGTGGCTAAAGTCGACTGGAAGCAAAGACTCAATGGCGGGACAGTTGAGGAACAATGGAGGATTTTCAAAGTGCTCAGCAAAAGTATATACCAGTGGAAAGACAGACTGTAGAAAATGTGGTAGTCAACCATGGATGTCAAGGAAATAAGGGGGGCTTTCACATTGAAAGATACGGCTTACAAACTGGCAAAGACTAGTGGGAAACTAAAGATTGGGAAAACTTTAAAGATCAACAGAAAGCTACAAAAAAGGCTTTAAAGAAAAGTAAGACAGATTATAAGACTAAACTAGCTCAGAATATCAAGACAGACAGCAAGTTTCCAGAAATATATAAAAGAAAAAAAGAGTGGCTAAGATAAACTTTGGTCCTTTAGAGGATGAGAAGGGGGATTTAATAATGGGAAATGAGGAAATAGCTGATGCATTGAACAGTATTTTGTGTCAACCTTCACAGCAGAGGATACAAATAACTTGCCAGTAATTGATGACAAAGAGACTAACGTTAAGTGAGGATCTAGACACTATCATTATCACAAAAGAGGTAGTGTTGGCCAAGCTAATGGAGGCAAAAGGTAGACAAGTCTCCAGGCCCTGATGGAATGCATCCCAGGGTACTAAAAGAGATAGCATGAGTTAACAGCAAATGCATTTGTTGTAATTTTCCAAAATTCTCTGGATTCTAGGCAGTTCCAGCAGATTGAAAAATAGCCGTTATGACGCCACCATTCAAAAAAGGAGGTAGACAAAAGATGGGGAATTATAAGCCAGTTAGCTTAACTTCTGTTGTGGGGAAAACAATTGAATCTATCATCAAGGAAGAAATAGCAAGACATCTAGATAGAAATTGCCCCAATGGGCGGACGCAGCATGGGTTCATGAAAGGCAGGTCATGCTTGAATAATTTGCTGGAATTCTATGAAGACATTATGAGTATGGTGGATAACTGGGACCCAGTAGATGTGGTGTATCTGGATTTCCAAAAGGCATTTGACAAGGTGCCACACAAAAGGCTGCTGCATGGCATTACAGGCATTGTATTGGCATGAAGTAAATTAGTCTTTTTCTGGTTGGTGAACAGTGACTAGTGGTGTGCCTCAGGGATCAGTGCTGGGGCTGCAGTTGTTTATAGTTCACATAGATGATTTGAGTTGGGGACCATGAGTAGTATGTCAAAGTTCGTGGATGACATTAAGATAATTGGTAGAACAAAGTGTGCAGAAGACTTTGAAAGTTTGCAGAGGGATGTAGATAGTTTCAGTGAGTGGGGCGAAGGTCTGACAGATGGAGTACAATGTTGATAAATGTGAAGTCATCCATTTTGTTAGGACTAACAGTAAAAGGGACTATTACTTCGATGGTAAAAAATTACAGACTGCTGCTGTGCAGAGGGACCTGAGTGTCCTTGTGCATGAATCGAAAGAAGATTGGTTTGCAGGTACAACAGGTAATTAAGAAGGCAAATGAAATTTTGTCCTTCAGTTCTAGAGGGATTGAGTTTAAAAGCAGGGAGGTTATGTTGCTGCTGTATAGAGTGCTGGTAAGGCCACATGAGTACTGCATGCAGTTTTGGTCTCCTTACTTGAGATGTGGAAGTGCCGGTGTGGACTTGGGTGGTGGTGGTGGTGGTGGTGGTGGGGGGCACAAAGTCAGAAATCACACAACACCCAGGTTTTAGTCCAACGAGTTTATTTGAAAACATAAGCTTTCGGAGCCTCAGTCCTTCTTCAGGTGTTAGTGAGAAAGGTACTATCAGACACAGAATTTATAAGTACAAGATCAACGGCTCACACCATTGATGAGGATGTACCAAACAAACCTAAGATGGTATTAAATCTTGAACCAGTTAAAAGGTTTTAATTGATTAATATGTATATGTAAATCCCCAAATTCCTTTCAAGTCATGGTCCTGAGAGATCTAAAGGCTTTATCAGAGTAAAGAAGAGGTGACATTTTAGGTCAGACAATACATGCTAGGTGTGAGATCATGTTCAGAATCTGTTTGTGTTTTAGTTTAGAGTCAAACTGGTTTTATTACTATAGTAGGAATTTATAAAACACTATATAATTGACTGTTTATAAATTGTGTGCTTTTCACTCGGTTGGTTGATTCCAAAGTTAAGAGGGTTGGCTTATGAGGAGAGGCTGAATTGACTAGGATTATATTCACTTGAATTTAGAAGAAAATTTTATATGTTTTTATAAGATTAATGAGGGAATAGATAAGATACAAGCAGAGAGGCTGTTTCCACTGACGGATGAAACTAGAACAAGAGGGCATAGCCTCAAAATTAGGAGGACCAGATTTAGAACGGAATGGAGGAAGAACTTCTTCACTCAAAGGGGTTGCGAATCTGTGGAATTCCCTGCCCAGTGAAGTAGCTGAGGCTTCCTCATTCAATGTTTTTAAAGCTAAGGTAATTTTTTGAATAGCAAAGGAATTAAGGGTTATGGTGAGAAGGTGGGTAAGTGAAACTTAGGCCATGAAAAGATCAGCCGTGATCTTATTGAATGGCGGAGCCGGCTTGAAGGGCCAGATGGCCTAATTCCTGCTCCAGGCTCTTACGTTCTTATTCGCCTTGAAGATTTCAATGCTAGGGTTGGAAAGGATGCCCAACACTGGAAAGGAGCCATTGGAAAGAAAGGAGTGTGTCTGCTGGTCATCACCAACACATTGTTCCATAAAAATGTCAAGTTCAAAACTTCTTGGAGGCATCCATGATCAAAGTTCCAGCATATAATCGACTATATCATCATTTCATCCCAGACCAGAAGTATGCCCTCATTGTTAAAGTGTGGATCAGCTCAGACAACTGCTGGACATACCACTCACTCGACCATTCTTCAATTTCCATCAAAGAGCACCTGAAGCAGCTGAAGATGAAGATAAAGTTCAGAAAAAAGCTCAACGTTGAGTGGCTTCAAGAGCCACGGAGACTAGCAAACTTCCAACATATCTTCACTAAAATCTCCAGATAGTTAATTTTAATGGAGTGGAGGCAATCTGAAAAGGGTTGAAGATGGCCATCATGTCATTCTGCAAATAAATCAATGGCTACAAAATCAAGAGACACCAAAACTGGTTCAACAAGAATGACCACGTGATGCAAGGATAAAAAGTTGGCTGTGGGAACCACAAAGGAATCTCCCTAGTCTACATCACTGTGAAGATCATCCAAAACCAGTTCCATTGGGTCAGCCGCAAGCATAGGAAGCCAAATTTCTGACTACTAAAGCAAATCTTCACCCAGCTCAAAGAAGGTACTCGAGTGAGACGACAAAGAAAGCATTTCAAAGACTCCCTAAAGGCTTCCTTCAAGAATTGCAACAAAGATATCAATCCAAAGGAGACCACGTTCTAAAGAAATCAACTTGGAGGAAACTTCTGTACGAAGGGACACAACTCTCTGAGAACACCTGGCGGAAAGAGGATGTATGGAAAGGGAAATACAGAAAGGATTGCCAATGACCATGATGCAAAACAGCAATTCCACCTCCCAGAAACACTTGCAATGTGTGGTCAGAAATGCAGCTCTGGGATTGGGCTCATCAGCAACACAACAATTTACAGAACCCATGACCAGCAATAAGCATTTCCTAGGTGGACAATCATATTCATTAGCGAGTGATTGCCAATGATATATATCCTGGATTTAGAAGGATGAACAGCTTTTAAGACAATAAAAAATTATATGTCATGACGACAAACAGCATTTATTTTCCAAGGCACTATTTGTAAATTCAACTTCTTCCAATGTACATTAAAATCTAGTTCCAGTTAGAACACTGTAATTGTGTTTTTTACTAAAAATTTTCCTGTTGGAATTTCTGAGTGGTATTTCAAATACACAATAACAATCATAATAACAAAAGGTCAGAGTTTTCAACTCATTCAGACCATAGTTTAAGTACATACATTTTGTGTCGGTATTTCAACATGCTGTGCCAAAACTCAATACTGAAGAATAAGGTTCATAAAGTATTTTGCATTGAACAATGTTGTTCAAGGCAGGTTAGTTGGGTTCAGAGATAAGAAACTACTACCCATGGGGGAAAAAAAAACAACCAAGAAACAGATCTGCGACTCTTCCTCACAAATCCTTCATTTGTCAAATTGTTAATAATCACATATTGTACTTAATCATAGATTTCCAAAATCTTTCCTCAGATGCTTTCAGGATTAGGATTTAACTACACATTTTAGCTATTTGATCCACTGTAATTTTGAAATCTCCCAATTCTATTTCCCTAGATTAACTTCCTATTTTGCTGGTTTAGACTCTTTTCTACAGCTTATCATGTATGGAATTGTTTTCACAGAAAACGTCGAGGGTGTTTTCTTTTGCAGTATTAAATATTTAGTTTACTGCATTCAATTAGGGCACCAAAAAAACTTCATTCTTCTAAAGAAACTTAAGTATAAAAATTTTGATTAGTGAGAAAATTTTTGCTTTATTTTTTAAAACAAGTTTATGTACAATAAGACAAGGCTGAATTCAATTATCTTACTTCAGGGTCTGATATAACTCACCCTTTTTCAAAACCCTGCCTCTTGTTGGACAAGCACGCCAACAAGAATTAACTTCTTCAAAAACAACAGATATTTAAAAAATTGTTCAAAGTCTTTATTAATGGACGTGAAGTTTTCTTGATTAAATTGCCAAGCTTACACCATTGTGTGTTCACTCAGGGGAAAAACATGTAGTCAGGTCCAGAGAATGGGCCAGAACCCTGAAGCCTTCATCCAAGGCCATGATTGATGTGATGTGGGTCCTGCTGCAGTTAACAGTAATTTTTGTGTGTTGCTAACAGCAACAGCCACGGTCGCAGCGTGAGACTAGCAGCAAGCTCTGCTACTAAAGTAGTGCCGCACATAGGGACAGACAAATAGTCTTTCAGCTGGACAGGGTTCATGGTGTGGTTTTGACAATAAAACCTCTTTGGAAAGGCTGCAAATGTCAATCCTTTGATGGTGGCATGCTGGGCTATTGGTTTCTGTTACTAATTTGTACTGTGTCTCTCACTGCATGAGGGCAGTGCTACGTGAACACCTGCAAACCACTGGGGATGACTGCTTGGGGAGAGATAATCCAAGTGAATCCTTTGTTGAAAACAGGTCAGAGACACAAAGCGGACAAAAAACCTAAAATGAACAAAAATGTGACAGATGGTCTGAGAATTTTAAAGGAACAGTTTTGAAACAATTCTCAGAATAAATCAAACTTTCCTAAGTCAAATGTATAAGTGCAATGGCCGAACAAGTTTTGTTTAGGTTTCCACTTCCCAAACGATTTACCAATTAGATTAAAGATGATACAGTAGGTTACAGTTATAAGGGGCTGGAGTGGACGTGACAATGCATACAGGATTCTTTTCTTACCTAGCAAGGGAGGTTTCATGGTAGAATGCCAGTGGAAAATGAACTAGACCAGGAGAGAAAAGTAAATGACAGGGGAATAATTATTTTGCTTCAGTATTTACCAGGGAGATGTCAGTGTCATGGAGATCTGCAGCACCAGAATCTTTTAACCATTGTTTTTCACTGGCACAGACGCAATCATCTGACTATTATGATCTCATTTCTCAGCACTTGGCCAATAGCCTTGTATGCCTTGGCATCGTAAGTGCACATCTATATACTCCTTAAATGTTATAATTGTTTCTGCCTCGACCACCCTTACAGGCAGAGAGCTCCAGATTGCCACCACCTTCTGGGTGAAAAAGCTCTTCCTCACATCTCCTCTAATATTCTGCCCCTTACATTAAATCTATACTTCTTGGTCAGAGACCCCTCTATCAAGGGGAGAAGTTTATTTTTTTCCACCCTATCCATACTCCTCATAATTTTATCAAATGTATCAAAAAGGTGCAACACTGGAGGATGAGATTAGAAAATACTGCAAATATGTTTCGAATAATTGATATATCAATAGCTCTTTAAATTTAGTGTACTACATATTTTTGAAATTCAGTCCAGGTTTTATAAAGCTTTCTATTTCATTATTTTGTTTTCTAACTTGTTTGCAACAGAAGTCCTGGGGAGTGTTGCTGAACAAAGAGACCTTGGAGTGCAGGTTCGAAGGTTCTTGAAAGTGGAATCACAGGTAGAGAGGACAGTGAAGAAGGCGTCTGATATGCTTGCCTTTATCAGTTGGTGCACTGCATGTAGCATTGGGAGGTTATGTTGTGGCTGTACAGAACATTGGTCAGGCCACTTTTGGAATGCTACTTGTTATTCTTGTCTCCCTACTATTGGAAGGATGTTGTAAGATTTGAAAGAGTTCAGAAATGATTTACAAGGATGTTGCCAGGGCTAGAGGGAGAGGCTGAATAACTGGGGCTATTTTCTCTGGAGCACTGGAGGCTGAGGTGTGACATTATAAAAGGTTTATAAAATCATGAGGGGCATCGATAGGGCAAATAGACGAGGTCTTTTCCCCAGGGTGGGGGAGTCCAAAACTAGAGGGCAAAGGTTTAAGGTGAGAAGGGAAAGATTTAAAAAGGACCTAAGGGGCAATTTTTTCATGCAGAGGATGGTGTGCACGTGGAATGAATTGCCATAGGAAGTGGAGGAGGCTGGTACAATTACAAGATTTAAAAGGAATCTGGATGTTTACATGTATGGGAAGGGTTTAGTGGGATATGGGTCAATTGCTGGCAAATGGGACTGGACTTACTCAGGATATTTGGTTGGCATGGACGAGTTGGACCAAGGGGTCTGTTTCCGTGCTGTACGTCGCTATGACTCTAATGTCCTTCACAAGAACATTATAAAACAAAATACGACACGGTGCATTACCTCAAGACCAAAAACTTGATGCAAGTGCTTTATGGACTGCGTAAAAGAGGAAACCAAGGTAGAGTGGTGTAGGGAGGAAATTCCATAGCTTTGGCAACTGAGGTGAGGGCATCAAAGGTGGAGACATTAAAATCAGGGATGCTGAGGAAATCAGAATTAAATGAATGTAGACATCTTAGAAGGCTACGAATATGGAGGGGCCAAGAGAAATACGAAGGGTAAGCCATGGTAGGATTTGAAAACAAAGCTGAGAATTTTGAAAACAAGACCTTACTGGACTAGGACCCAATGCTGATCTAGGATAAGGATAGTCAAAGAACAGGACTTCATCTGAGTTGAGATACAGACGGTGCAGTTTTGGATGATCAAAATAAAAAATGAAATAAAAAGGAGAAATATTAAAAAAACTAAATGAGGTCAAAGAATAAAGCCCATCAAACAGATGAAATGCATCCATGTATTGACAAATTGAGATAAGTGATAACAGAAACATTACACACATTTAATAATTTAATAATTCAGAAGATCGATAAACAACTAACATATTACATTTAGAAAGGAAACAAAAACATGTTCAGGGAACCATAGATCAGGAGGATAGATGTCAGCCGTGAAAAGTATAAAATGGGCTCCCAGTTCGAGGAGAAAATAGAAACCATGTAAAAGCCTAAAATACTGTAATGAGTCAACAACATAGATTTCATGAGAGAAAGTCTTTCTTGATTAATCTCATTAAATTTTTGAAGAAAGAAAGAGCAAGCAAGAGTATTGTGCCAAAATAATAAATCTACATTTTCAAAGGCTGACAAGAAAGTACAACGTAATACAAGCAGGACATCCGAAATGCAAGGTCATACTTATCAGGAAAAGATATATAGACTGGGTCTCTTTTCTCAAACAGTGACCTCACACAGGTCCTCAATATTCTGCAAAGATTGCACTTCCACATGTAGGAAAGATTAAAACTACAGAACATCAATACATGATAGTCACCAGGAAATGTAATAGGCAATTCAGAAGAAAGAATTTATTTTAAATCCAGTGAATTGAACTATTCGTCAAAAGGAGTAAGTGAGGTGAAACAGTATCAATAGATAATGGGAAAACAGAATTATGCTGATAGCAGTTAGATAAGGCAGGATGGGAAAAGAAGATAGCAAGAACAGCAGATGCTGGAAGTCAAAGTCAGTGCAGAGTGGAGCTGGAGGAACACAGCACATCAGGCAGCATCAGAGAAGCAGGCAAGTCAACATTGGGGTCAAGTGAAACACACACACAGCACGGGCTGAATGGCCTGGTTTTGTGCTATAAATTTTATACAAATCTTTTTAATTAACAAATAAATGTAGGAATGCCTTTCCAGTAATGATCAACAGCAGATGTAAATCAGAATTTTTTTTATTCATTTCATGGAACGTGAGTGTCTTTAGTCAGGGCAGCATTTATTCCCCAGACTTAAGTGCTCTGAAGGTGGTAGTAGTCAGCTGCGCTCTTGAACTACTGTATGCCATGAGTATCAAAACATGCAGTGTTGTTAAGGAAAGAGTTCCAGGTTTTGAACCAGTGGCAGGGAAGGAGCAACAATACTGTTCCAGTTGTGATTGTGTGGGTCTTGGATGGGAACTTACAGTTCGTGATAGTCGTGTGCTGAGTTCTGGAGCACAAGTCTTCAGCGCTATTAACTGAAATTTTGTAGTTTTGCAGTTTCTAGTGTATTCAGCAATTTCACAATATCACCTGGGGAGAATCAAATTGGTTGAGGAGTATTATATGGGATGCTGAGGACCTCAGTGGGAGGCTAAGATTGGTCATCCACTCAGCACTTCTGGCTGAAGATGGATGCAAATACTTCTGCATTGTCTTTTGCATTAACATGATGGGCTCATCCATTGTTGGTGATGAGGATATCTCTGGAGCCCTACCTCCTGTTGGTTGTTTAATTGCCCACCAGCATTCAGGACTGAATGTGGCAGGACTGCAGGGCTTAGATCTGATACATTGGCTATGAGGTTGCTTAATCCTATCGAATGTACGCTGCTTCTGGTATTTGACACAGAAGCAGTCCTGCGCTGTAGCTACACCAAGGTGACAACCTCATCTTAAGGTATGCCTGCTACTGCTTTCAAAATGTCCTTCTGCACTCTTCAGGGACCCAGGGTCAATTTCAGAGCTGGATAATAACGGTATAGTGTGAAAATGTCCAGCAATGAGGGTACAGATTGCGGTCAAATACAATTCTACTGCAGCTGATGGTCCAAAGTGCCTCATCTACGCTCAGTTTGAAGTTGTTAGATTTCTTCATTGATGAAGGATATCCTCAAGCGAAAGATAGGGCTTCATCTTTACGGAACAGTGTGGTAGTCACTCCTTTCGTACTGTAATAAATGCATCTGTGACAAATAAATTGATGAGGACAAGGTCAAATTGATTCTTCCCTCTTGTTGGCTCTCTCACCACCTGATGCAGACCCAGTGTGGTAGTTCTGTCAAAGAAGTGCTCCTGAGTCACTGCTGATGATGGACACTGAGGTTCCCCCATGCAGAGTACATTCTGCATTCTCCCCACCAACAGCTCTTCCTCCAAGTGGTGTTTATCAGCTGAAAGTGGGAGGGTGGGCAATAGGTGATAATCAGCACGGAGTTTCCTTGCTCAAGTCTGACTACATGCCATGAGACTTTGTGGGGTAGAAATGTAAAAAAGAGTGGACTTTCCGGTCGATCATGCTCACTTTGCCATTCAAGATGATCATAGCCAAATAGAGAGTTCCACTGGTTTGCCACTTTGAGTGAAAAAATTTCACATCTCATTCTTAATTAGCATACAGTAAGAATTCCTTACTCCTGTACTCAAACTTTCCTTGATGTCCAACATACCATTTACCTTCCCAGCTACTTGTGATACCTGCATACATACTGTCAATAACCAGTGTACATGGTCACCCATGTTGCTTTGTACATCAATTTTTCTAAACTATTATAACTTAAATATTATCCTGCCATTATATCCTTTCTATTGAAGTGGATAACTTCTTAATTATCCATGTTATACCAAGTCTGTCTTGACGTGACCACTGGTTCACTTTGCCTAAATCGTCTTGAAGCCTATTTGCTTGGTCGTCACCATTCACGCGCCCACCTAGTTTTGTGTTGTTAGCAAACATGGAAATATTACACTTGATTTCCTCATCCAAATTATTGATTTATATGTAATGTAAAAGTGGGGTCAAACTCTGATCCCTGCAGTACCCCATTTGACACAGCTTCTGACTTCAAAACAACCCGTTTATTCCTGTAGTTTCATGCCTGCCAACCAATTCCCAATTCATGCTAATACGTTACCATCAATCTCATGTGCTTTGATTTTGTATACCTACCTCTTATACAGAACTTCTGAAAATCCAAATACACCACTCCCACTGGTTCGCCCTCACTTATTCTACGAGTTAAGTCCTCAAAAAATGCAAATAAATCTAGCTTGGCTATGTGTAATACTACTGGTATTTTATAAAACTGTGTTGTTACTCTACACAGTATACTCCAGCATTTTCCCAACTAATGATGTTAGGCTAACTGGTCTGTAATTCTCAGTTTTCTCCATCCCTCCTTTTATAAGCAGCGGGGCTACGTTTGCCACCTTACAATCTGCCAGGCATGTTCAAGAATCTACGGAATTTTGGAAGATGACAACCAACATATTCACTATTTCCACGATTGCCACCTTTAATATCCTGGGAAGTAGATTATTAAGCCCAGAGGATTTATCAGTTTTTTATCCCATTAATTTCTTCAGCACAATTCGTTTTTTCACTAATACCAATCTCCTTTAATTCCTCTTTCCCAAAAGACCTTTGCTTCCCTAGCAAGAGAAGTTTCCTGAGGGAAACTTGAAATTTTTTTTGTCTCCCTCTGTAAGGGGAGAACGAAAATAGATTTTTTAATTGCTCTGCCATTTCACTTGTTCTCCATTCTCAATTCTGATTTGGACTGTAAGAGGCCGACATATGTCTTCCCTTTGTTCAAAACATACTCTTAAGAACATTTTACAGTCTACTTTAACGTTGCATATATTTACACTCATACTTTAATTTTCCCCCTTAATCAAGCTGTTGGTGTTCCTTTGCTAATTCTAAAATGCTTTCTGCATATTCTCTGCAAAGTATGATTTTGTATCTATATAATCATGTCAGGCTATCACTGGACAGCTGTTGTGAGGCAGTTCTCCTAATTTTGGAACAAGCCTCTATATGTTGACAAGGAGGACTTTACATGGTAGACAGGACTGTATTTGTTGTCATTGTTTCCAGTGCTCAAGTTGATGCTGAGTGGTCAGATGGCATCATTGTTTCATTTAGAATTTGTAATAGTTTGGTATAACCACATGACTGTGAGTTTGATATCACATGTTGGTCAGACTCTAAGAAGGCAGATCTCCTTTCCTAAAAGACATTAATGAATCAAATGGATTTATAAAACAATCAACAACGGTTACACGATTGTTAATAGGATAGCTTTTAGCCATGGTCGGATTAAAACCGCGTCCCTAAAACGTGAGCTTGGGTCCCGGATTGCTTGTACACTGATACTACCACTTTACCATCACCTCCCCTATTTGATAAACAGTACTTGTTTAGGGGCTAGGCAACAACAGGATTACTTGCTTCTTTAGTTATTTATTTTTTGCATCTGTTGAAAGCTAGTCTGAAACTTCAGGAGTAGGTGGAACACTGCATTAACCACTGTCCCTTTGGGTGCACAACTCCTCAGTCTATTGGTTGCAGGGGTCCCAAATGAAATGAGCTTGGACAGTCTGCAAATGTGCTTTGGACTCAGTAGAAAAGTACCACTGACTTGGTACTTAATTAGCAATCTCACAGCTAAGTGAGAAATGGAAATGTGGCGTACCAAGAAACTTAGACTGAAGCAGAGCTTGGAGAACTTTATTCTAAACTCATTTAATTATATCCAAAAGATGTGATTTTGGCATTGACCCCAAATACCTGAAATTAAATCCAGATGAATTCTTTACATAAACAACTTTTACTTTAGAAGAATGTAAACATTCAAAGGCCATTACATAGAGCAGTTTCTGTTGTCACCAAAAACGCAGCTTTGCATTTACATATCTTCTTTCCAAGGACTCAGGAAGTTCTAAAGTACTACACAGCAAATGAGGTGCTATTTTGAAATTTGACGGTGGGCGAATTCAACCATGAATACCACTAAAACCAAGCAAACCCAATTATAGGGCAACCACAGTAAATACAGTGGACAGAGTTTCTGAGGAGCTGCTTTGTCAATCATAACCTAGTATGATTTATGCTTGCTAGTGAGCTATCAGCAGTAAACACGGGAGAGAGACAGCCTCAGATAGGAAGAACAATATGCAATAGGAAGATAAGAGACTGCAGTAACAGAGTTGATGGGGGTGGAACAAAATTTGTCCACAGGGTGTACCTTTTGCCAGGGTCCAAAACAGCTGTGTGTTGGGAAGGAGGAGGAGGTGGTTGTAGGAGAGAACAGGGAGGTGAGGGGGTCAGATGACACTGCAGAAGGGGATGGGGGTATGAAGGAAGCTATGAGTTTGGGAGCGGGGGCAAGAAAAGATGCTGAAAGAAGAAGAGTGGCGGAGAAGGTGGCTTCATGGTGGTTGTGAGGGGAGGTTACAAGAGAAATGAGGGGAACAGCCTGCAAAACGCAGGTGGAGGGGAGGACAAAGAGGCTGCAAGAGATGGGTAGGGGAAGGGGAAGCTGCAAGTTACATGGGGAGGAAGAGGTTGCAAGAAGGATTGGGAGACGGAGGCTGCAAGGGAGGTAGAGGAGAGCAAGGTTGCAAAAGTGAGAAACAGTTTTAAATTCTCAACATGGAAATACTCAGCTAACCTGGATCCATAAAACCTCTCGTGCACTGTGTTAATGAGATCCTTGAGAATAAACATGGCATCTCTAATTTAACACTGTGTAGGATCAGGAGCCACTGTATGGTTAGGAAATGTATTCAATACTATTGTTACAATATAATTGTCCGTTAGTGTATTTTCAGGGGAGACAATAGCCTGGTGATGTTACCAAGAAGATATTAATTCAAAATCCTACAGAATATTCTTGGGTCCAAATTCCGCATGGTAGATGGTGGAATTTGAAGTCAAAACATATCTGAAATTAAGAATCTAACAATGAACTTTGCTGATTGTTGGAAAAACCCATCTGGTTTGCTGATGTTCATTGAGGAAGGAAACTGCTGCCCTTACCTGGTCAGCTATGACTCTAGATGCAGAGAAATACGGTTGACTCTTAATTGCTCTCTGGGTAGTTTGGGATGGGCAATAAATACTGGACTAGCTAGCAACATCTACATCCCTTGAATTAATGAACAAAAATGCTAAAATTCAACTTGAGATCGAGATCTGAGCTGCAGTAAACAGGAGAATAACTATCAGGTTAAAAATGTTTCAGTCTTGCATGTATATGATGGAATCCCATCAGCTGTGACCTCACCAATCTACAAAGGTGTGTTCAGAATGATGGCTTTTTGTATGTAAAAGTGTGCATGAATTACATTGAAAAAAATGTCAACCTATGCTTGTCCTCTTGCGCCAATTTAAATTTTGTAATGCCAAAGAAATTAATGCTTTGCTCACGTATTGTGGCTTTAAGTTTAATGAAGGTTGATAATTGTTGAGGATATTGATGAATTCTTCTAATTTTGCTTGTGTAAGTCTAGATACCGCATACATCAACACAAATACAGAACATATTGTTAATACATGACTGAATTACCAAAAATGTGATTTAGTGAGAATGAAAACGTATCCCTGAAAACCAAAACGTACCCCTTGAGAAAACCTCTTGAAAAGCCCTAAAAAGAAAAAATATTTTGTTTCCTGATCATTCTTGACAATGTAGGAAACATGGCAGTGAATTTGTGCACAAATTTTTATGCTTTTGATTTAGGGGTAAATATTGGCCAAGATACAGGTTGCTGCTCTTCAATAAGGTGGCAGAATTGTTTTTGTGTCCACCTTTGACAGCCTACACT
Source organism: Ginglymostoma cirratum (assembly GCA_024137785.1). NCBI lineage: Eukaryota > Metazoa > Chordata > Chondrichthyes > Orectolobiformes > Ginglymostomatidae > Ginglymostoma > Ginglymostoma cirratum. The sequence goes on from JAHRHZ010000098.1 coordinate 38,638,244, forward strand.
GTTTCGGTTTAAGGTCCCTAGAGACTGCACAACCAACCAGTATCATGTAGTACACCCTTAGTACTAGAATGTTAGTCTAGATTTCAGTACGCGCATCGCTCAAATGGGACTTGAACCTATCACTTTCTGACTCAAAGGCAAAAGTACTATCAACTGAGCCATGGGTGACACATGGAACACAGATTATAGTTTTTGTTTCTATTTCTGCTTTACAACATTTCTTCACGTTTCTAAATTTAAAGCTTTTGAAAAAGTAGGCCCGTGAAGATGTTGCAGTAGTTGAGTGGATGGTCTTAAAAGAAGCACACCATTCATGCGTCTCTACATATACGCATTGTGCCTTGAATACATGCTGCATTATGTTGTCATGATAGAACTGTACTTTAGAAAATGCTGTTTCATTCTTTGAAAATGGGGAGAATGGGAGGCAAGTTTAAGCAAACCAAATCCTGTACATCCTGAAATCCAAAGACAAATCTTACTGCTACTCAAAGACATCAAGGTCCTCAAAGTGTCCCTAAGTTAACAAGTTGAATTTTGAGTGCAGATATAAAATGAGTAACGTTAGATTGGCTGCCCAATACTTATTTCATTTGAATGAACATTATCTTCAAGTCAATCAATATACTGAAAGTCTAGAATCTGTAACCAGAAATTTATGCAGATTCCAGTCGTTAATTTAAGAGTAATGGGAAAGAACAGGTAAAGCGATAAAATTGCAACATCTACTCTAACATATATATTTTATACTTTTAATACAAAGTATTTGCAAAATATACAAGTGTCACCTAGTGGTAGAACAACAATACTTCACTGTTACAGCAGCTCTCCATACCTAGATAATGTATATTTTTGCTGAGGCTGATGAGTAGAAGATAAATCTGATGATCCTTCTGAAAGCTAGCAAATTTAAGTTGACAATATAGCTATGACTGACAAATCTGCAGGTCCACGTTCAAATCTGTTGCCTAACAAAGTGAATAATTATGTGGTCTTAAAACCCAAAGATCTGGTCTTAGAACTTGAGTCGTACAATAGTTATTGCATTATTATGGAACTGGTGCACAAAAAATTGCATTCTACATATGTCTGACTGTTACTAGTATTTAAGAATATTTCCTTTTCTTAATCCTAACGTTTATTTTTCTACAGAAGGTGGCTAGGCATTAAACCTTTCAATGTTCCCTTTCAATGTTCAGAAGAATTCTCAGGCATTAAATTTGAAAAATTTCACTCATTTTCATTAAAATACGGTCCTCTTCTAACTTTCTCAAATGTACTTGTCATCGTTGTGGTCTCAGAGCATGTAGGACTTATTTTCATTGGTCAATCTTTTCCAATACAACAACATCTTATCTACAAAAAAACTCAAGGCTAACACATTGGTAGGATTTTGGAATATACTGCACTTAATGAGAATTAAAATGATGCCTAGATTATGGCAACTGGCTTTAACCTTAGGCAAATGAGGCAGCATAGTAATGTATTTTAGTTTAACTAATTAATATTAAGTACAAATGTTTTTGGTGGTGAAGGTTTATCTTATGTAAAGTTGCAGTGTTTTCCTGTTGTTATATACAACCATCTGGTTAAGTAACATTTAGCCAATATCATACTAGGCAAAGAGACTTCTTATTTTGACAAAACTAGTCACCACCTATCCTTGTTACATTACTTGTACATGCTTGTACTTTAGCAAAACAACAGGATGCCCTTACAGCTGAAATAATTTAAAACAGAATCTTTAATGAAAAGGTACACTTGTTTCATCACCAGCTGATTTCAAATAAGACCAACACCATTGGGTTTATTTCATCCTGAAGTCTCGAAATGTGGACAAATTTATTTTTTCAAGAGAATCCCAATTAGAACTATTTCAATACTGCATTACATTTCCGAAGAAGAATCAATTGGATTCAAAAGGGTTAACTTGGTTTCTCTCTCCCCATTTTAAAAGAAACTACGCAAGTACAAGTTCTGCAATTCTACACATCCTGGTATCAGTTTGGCTTTCAGACTGGATAGTATGTGCTACAGTTGGCACCTAGTAGAAGAGAGTTTGACAGGAAAGTTATAGCAGTTAAAACTGTAGGATCATAGACCTTGATCATGTTGTGAAAGAACAAAATAATCTATCTTTATGATGTGCCACACTGGTATGGCCAAAGCCACTTCTGATAAGCTGTGGTATCATTGAGTACCTTCAAACAAAGACCAAGCACTGCACCAGATGTTGAGTAATCCTAACCACGCTTCCATAATGATGGCTTTGGAAAACACTGGTAGAAACCTGCGAGTAGATTGCTTTCCAGCCTGCCCCCTTGCCCAGGGACCAAGTGTTGAGCAAGGATGCTCAGAAAGAGGAAGTAAAATACAATTTAAAAAAAGGTTATATCACAATAAAGACAAATCTGTGTTTCATATTTTGATCCTTGCAATGTCATGTTTTGTGTTTCTTAGAACATTGGAAATTTCCTTTGAAGTGATACTCTTATTTGTTTGAAGTTTCAATGTGTCATTCCGTTAGACAACATGAAATACTGACAGAAAGAAAACCAGCTGAATAAAATGATGGTTTCAACCATATATGTTTTAGGTTGCAATTACACTTCCTTTTGGTTCCTGACACTAAAAAAAAACACTGCACACAAATCATAGAAGTCAGTAAGTATTGAGTTATGAATTGAATAATCTTCAGAAAGTCTGCCTGAGGCTGTCAAAAGATCACAGGGGAGAATGATTGTCTTTGGGAAAATGTGGGTTATGTAAAAGGAACGGAGATTCTACAATTAAGGAAAATATAGAACTTTGTTATCTTTTAAATTGAGACATACTATTTTGAACAATTAGAGATTTGAAAAAAGGAACTCAGCCATGCATCTTATCATTGCACCTCTTATCATCGTGTTTCATGATAAACCAAGAGACAAATTAGTTGCTGTGTGTGCAGAGAGGTTTAGCATTAGTTACATCAGGCTGGGTTGTGGAGGAAGAGGGAAAGAAGCTTGTGGGAGACTTGCAACAGGAAGTTCTGAATTACCAGCCCTAGTTTTGTTATCTAGGTAGTATCTGTGGTTGATCCTCTACAGCTTGTGGCTCACTTCTGGTTTTATAGAAATACAAACTGTGTGAAGCAGTGCTTCTGTTCCCACATGCTTTGTCAGTTATATTCTGACGTCTGTGGTTAAGTCAGAACTGTAGGTGTCTCGGTGTGGTTATAAGTACAGGAAGAGGGAGATATTTGGCCTGCAGGCACAGGAATAACTCTGTATCAGACAGTTACCAAAAGCACCAATAAATAAAATGCTTTCTGTATCTGTTTCAGAGTGCAACTCATAGCTGTTACAGCTTTAAAAAATGGCTTATAACATTTTTAAATGCCAGAAATAAATCCAATTGTGTCATTGCCATACAGAGTACTCTTGGATTACCATTTATCTTCTAATATGCTGAACTCTTCCTGTTCATGAATACTTGTCCTAAGCTAGTTTGAAATACTTCTAATTTTGAAGTTCACATTGGCGTGTGAAGCCAGAGCGATAGTTCCAGAGCACAAAGGTGATCTTAAGTACAATACAGGGATACAGCATAACACATCCCTTTGGTATTTATTGTTCATTACATCAGGCTGATAAATGAGATGTGTATCAACTTTGTAAACTGCAGGCTGGAAACACTATGATACAATGTCACACTTTGCACAGCACAGGCTACATGTTCACAACCCAAAATTACTTGCACTAAGGTTTTTGAGAAGATTTGTAGCTTGGATTGTTGATGTGGTTGTTGACTTGCTTGCCGAGCTGGTAAGCTCGTTAGCAAACGTTTCGTCACCAAACTAGGTAACATCATCAGTGCGCCTCCAGTGAAGCATCGGCGTTCTGTCCACTTGCTATGTATGTATCTTGGTTTGCTGGGGTGGGTGGCATCACTTCTGGATGTGTTTCTTGGTGGTTGGTTCATGGGGTCCAGCTCTACATGTATGTTAGTGGAGTTCCAGTTTAAGTGCCAGGCCTCCAGGAATTTGCTTGGCTTGTCCTAGATGGCTACATTGTCCCGGTTGAATTGGTGCCCCTTTTTGTCCATGTGTATTGAAATGAGTAAGCATTAGTCATGTCTTTTGGTAGCTAGTTGGTGTATATGAATCCTGATGATTAGTTTCCTTCCGGTTTGCCCGACATAATGTTTTTGGCAGTCTTTGCATGGTGTCTTGTAAATAACGTTGGTACTGTTAGTTCTGGTTGTCTGATCCTTTATTCTCAACAGCAGCTGTTGTAGTGTAGCTGTTGCTTTGTAGGCTACCATGATTCTTGGGGTGGGGTGGGCAGAGTAATCTAGCGGTCATTTCAGATATGCCCTTGATATATGGTATGGTGGCTAGTGTCACGCCCTCCTATTGTGTAGGTATGGGCATACACGCTTTTTGGGTAGCCATTCTTTCTAAAGACGCTGTAATGGTATTCTTCCTCAGTTTTGCGCAGCTCCAGGGTGCTCCAGTGTGTTGCGGCTTGCTTGAACAGTGTTTTGATGCAGCTCCGTTTGTGGGTATTGGGATGACTGCAATCGTAGTTGAGTACCTGATCAGTATGGGTGGCCTTCCTGTGTATGCTGGTCTGGAGCTCACTGTTGGCCATACGTTCAACCATTACATCCAGGAGGGAAATTCCGTTACTGTTCTCCTCTTCCCTGGTGAATTTTATGCCGGTGAGGCTGTTGTTTATGAGTACACTCTAAACTGGAAGAAACCCATCTAATCATAAACAACACCCTCACCGGCATAAAATTCACCAGGGAAGAGGAGAACAACAACCCTTCCATACATTAATGACATATCTGAAATGACCACCAGATTACTCTGCCCCCTGGGAACCATGGTAGCCCATAAACCGACAGTCACACTACGACAGCTACTGATGAGAATAAAGGATCTGACAATCAAAACTAACAGAACCAACACTATTTACATGACACCATGCAAAGACTGCCAAAAACATTACATAAGGCAAACTGGAAAGAAACTAGCCATGAGGATTCATGAACACCAACTAGCTACCAAGAGACATGACCAATTATCACTCATTTCAATACACGTGGACAAACAAGCATACCAATTCTACTAGGACGACGCAGCCATTTTAGGACAAGCCAAGCAATGAGATGCACAAGAATTCCCAGAGGCCTGGCACTCAAAGGTAGTGATCTCAGGAATACTATCCGGGCCACTTGCTAATCAGAAGAGAAATGACAGGGTATACCGGATGAATACGCGGCTGCAAAGATGGTGTCAAGAGGAGGATTTCGGATTCCTGGGGCATTGGAACGAGTTCTGGAGGAAGTGGGGCCTGTTCAAACTGGACGGGTTACACCTGGGCGGGACTGGAACTGAAGTCGTGGAAGGAATATTTGCTAGAGTGATTGAGGAGGGTTTAAACTAATATGCTAGGGGGGTGGGAACCTATGTAAACAGTCAGAGAAGAAGGCAGCAAGCATAAAAACAAAAGCCAGAAAAGGGAATAAGACAAGTGATAGGCTGAGAAACCATGGACAAGATTTAAATAAGGCTATGGAGAAAAATAAGGAGGAGACAAACACTGTTAAAAGCACAAGCTTAAAGGCTTTATGCCTTAATGTGCAGAGCATCATGCAATAAAGTGGGTGAACTAATCGCGTGGATAGATGTAAACGGGTACGATATAATTGGGGTCATGGAGACATGGCTGCAGGGTGACCAGGGATGGGTACTCAATGTCCCGGGGTATTCAATATTTAGGAAGGACAGGCAAAAAGGAAAAAGGTGGTGGAGTGGCATTGCTGGTTAAAGAGGAAATTAGCACAATTGTGAGAAAGGACATTAGCTCTGACAATGTTGAGTCTATATGGGTACAGTTGAGAAATACTAAGGGGTAAAAAACATTAGCAGGTTTCATATATAGACCCCCAAACTGCAGCAGTGATATTGAGAATGACATTAAACAGGAAATTAGAGATGCATGGGATGAGGGAATATTGGTGACTGTGCGTGATTTTAATCTGCACATAGATTGGGCAAATCAAATTAGCCATAATGCCATAGAGGAGGGATTCCTGAAGTGTATACGGGATGGTTTTCTTGGTCAACATGTGGAGGAGCTACCCAGAGAGCAGGCCATCTTAGACTGGGTGCTGTGTAATGAGAAGGGAATCATTGCCAATCTAGCAGTGAAAAACCCCTTGGGGAAGAGCGACCATAACATGATAGACTTTTTTTTTTAATCAAGATGGAGAGTGAGGTTGTTGATTTGGAGACTAGGGTGCTGAACCTTAATAAAGGAAATTATGAGGATATGAGGCGTGAGTTGGCCTTGATAGATTGGGGAGACTTACTTAAAGGGAATGACAGTGGATAGACAATGACAAACATTCAAGGAACGGATTCAGCAAAGAAGGACGAAGGGATTGATAAAGAAGGGGAAAATAGAGTACAAAAATAAGTTTGCAGGGAACATAAAGACCGACACTAAGAATTTCTATAGGCATGTGAAGAGAAAGAGATTGGTAAAGACAAATGTAGGTCCGCTACAGACAGAAACAGGGGCATGTATTATAGGGGACAAAGGAATGGCTGAGGAACCGAACACATATTTTGGTTCTGTCTTCACAAAAGAGGACACAAATCAGATACCAGAATTGTTGGAGGATGCATTTTTAGTGAGAGGGGAGAACTGAGGGAGATCGATATTAGTAGAGAAATGGTGCTGGGAAAATTGTTGGGATTGAAGGCCAATAAATCCCCAGGGTCTGATAATCTACATCCCAGAGTACTTAAGGAAGTGGTTCTAGAAATAGTGAATGCATTGGTGGTCATCTTCCAGCATTCTATAGATCTGGAACAGTCCCTACAGATTGGAGGGTGGCTAATGTCATTCCAATATTCAAAAAGGGAGGTAGAGAGAAAACAGGGAATTATAAAACAGTGAGCATAACATCAGTAGTACGGAAAATTCTCAAATCCATTGTCAAGGATATTATAGCAGAGCATTTAGAAAGCAGTGGCAGGATCAGACAGAGTCAGCTTGGATTTATGAAGGGGAAATCATGCTCGACAAATCTGTTGGAATTCTATGAGATGTAACAAGTAGAGTTGACAAGGGAGAGCCAGTCAATGTAGTATATTTGGACTTTCAGAAAGCCTTTGACAAAGTCCCACATAAGAGATTAATGTCCAAGATTAAAGCGCATGCGATTGGGGGGAAGTGTACTGAGATGGATAGGAAAATGGTTGGCATAGAGGAAACAAAGAAGGGATCAATGGGTTCTTTTCAAATTGGCAGATTAGTGGGATGTCACAGGAATTGGTGCTGGGACCCCAGCTATTCGCCATACATATTAATGATTTGGATGAGGGAACAAAATGTAACATCTGTAAGTTTGCAGATGACACCAAGTTGGATGGGAAGGTGAACTGCGACAAGGATGCAGAGAACCTTCAGCATGATCTCGACAGGTTGGGTGACTGAGCTAAAATTTGGATAAATGATTATAATTTGAGTAGATGGGAGGTTTGGAAGAAAAGTCAAAAAGGCAGATTATTTCCTGAATGGCTGTAAGTCAGGAGAGGGGAGTGTGCAGTGGGACCTGGGTGTCGTCGTCCACTAGTCACTGAAGGTGAGCATGCAGGTGCAGCAGGCAGTAAAAAAGGCAAATGGTATGTTGGCCTTCATTGCAAGAGATATTGAGTACAGGAGCAGGGATGTGTTGTCGTCGTACAGGGCCTTGGTGAGATCACACCTAGAATAGTGTACAATTTTGGTCTCCTTTTCCGAGGAAGGGTGCTCTTGCTCTTGAGGGAGTGCAGTGAAGGTTTACCAGGCTGATTCTGGGGGCGGTGGGTCTAACGTATGAGGAGAGATTGACTAGGTTGGGATTGTTTTCGCTAGAATTCAGAAGAATGAGGGGGATCTCACAGACACTTATAAAATTCTAACAGGACTGATCAGGATAGATGCAGGAAGAATATTTCCAATGGTGGGTGTGTCTACAACCAGGGGTCACAGTATGAGGATTCAAGGTAGACGATTTAGGATGGAGATCAGGAGACATTTCTTCACTCAAAGAGTGGTGAGCCTGTAGAATTCATGACCACAGGAAGTAGTTGATGCCAAAACATTGCATGTATTCAAGAGGTGACTAGATATAGCACTTGGGGTGAATGGGATCAAAGGTTATGGGGAGAAAGCAGGATCAGGCTACGGAGTTGAACGATCAGTCATGATCGTGAAGAATGGTGGAGCAGGCTCAAAGGGCCAAATAGCCTCCTCCTGCTCCTATCTTCTATGTTTCTATGTTTAAACCGCAACTCCATTAACAAAACATGTAGAGCCGGACCCCACACACTAACCATTAAGAAACAAATCCGAAAGTGATGCCACCCACCCCAACAAACCAAAACACAAATAGCAATGCAGGGCAGAACACCAACACTTCACCGGAGGCATGGTGATGATGTTACCTAGTATGGTGACGAAATGTCAGCAAACGAGCTTACCATCTTGGCGAGCAAATCAACAACCGTTACTTGCATTAACATTATAGATACATTTGTATTCTGTTAATCCTAATCATATATGAGAATTCTGTCTGTTTCATGCAGTTTTAGGTCAAATTATCAAAACGAAATGAATTGTGGCACAGGTTGAAGTTTTAAGAAAATATAAATTTGTGGCAGCTGTGGGGAAACATCCAGAATTACTGAAGAAATATTCCCTCTTACATTCCCCTCGAATGTCAAGAACAGAAAAGCTCATATTTTTCAAAGCCTCCTAGAAAATTAATGGCTTAGGCACCAACACCGTCACAGGCCACATGCTAAAAAAAGAAATTATTACCAAAATGTTTCAAACTATCCAGTTGCTCAGTAGCATTCTGTAGATGGATCCACCAGTACAAAATCCAATGGACCAAAGAAAGCAACAGGCAAGTATTCTATTGCTTCTGCACAGGCCTGATTATTCCTAAAATGACAGCCTGATATAAAATGAAAATTTTCTGAATTTGTTGATAGAAAGTTGATTAATTTTTTTTTAAAAACTTTTCTTGTAGGACATGGGCATCACTGGCTTGCCAGTAATTCTTGCCTATCCCTGGTTGTCCTTAAGAAGGTGATGGTGAACCGCTTTCGTGAACTGTTGCAGTCCATGTGCTGTAGGTTGACCTGCAATGCCCTTAGGGAGGGAATTCCAGGATGTTGAACCAATGACAGTGAAGGAACAGCTATATATTTCCAAGTCAGGATGGTGAGTGGCTTGGAGGGAAACTTGCAGATGGTGGTATTCTCATGTATCTGCTGTGCTTGTCCATCTAGATGGAAGTAGTTGTGGGTTTGGAAGGTGCTGGCTAAGGATTTTTGGTGAAGTCTTCAAGGAATCAGGAGATGAGTTACTGCTGCAGTATTCCTAGCCTCTGACTGGCTTTTGTGGTCACTTTATTTCTATGACTAGTCTAGTTTGGTTTCTGATAAAAGGTAACCTCAATGTTGACTGTGGGGGTTTCAGTGATGGCAATGCCAAGGGGCTGTGGTTGGATTGTCTCTTACTGGAGATGATCACTGCAAGCCATTTCTGTGGTGCAAATGTTACTTGCTACTTTTCAGCCCAAGTCTGTATATTGCCCCGATCTTGTTGTATTTGGACATGGACTGTTTCAGTATCTGAGGAGTTGCAAAACGCTGAACATTGTGCAATCATGAGTGAACGTCCCCACTTCTGACCTTATGATGGAGGGAAGGTCATTGATGAAGCAGCTGAAGATAGTTGGGTCTCGGAGACTATCCTGAGGAACTCCTGCAGACATGTCCCGGATCAGAGATTATTGACTTCCAACAACCATAACCATGTGCCTGGTATGATTCCAACCATTGGAGAGTTTTCTTTTGATTTTCATTTACAGCGCATTCCTTAGGGCCAACTGCCACACTTGGTCAAATTATAGCTTCGGTGTCTAAGGCTCGTTTGTCCATGTTTCAATGAAGGCTGTAATGATGTCGGAGCTGAGTGACCCTGGCAGAACCCAAACTAGGCTCATCAGTTCCTGTATGAATTGCTCTCAGCAATGGCTTATATTTATAAACCACCAACTGTCTCGAGACATTTTACAGAAGCGTAATAAAGCAAAAGAAAAAAAGAACAACGAGACAAAAGAGGAGCCAATCGAAAAAGTAATCAAATGCTCGCTCAGGGGGTCAGGTTCATAGAATATTTTTAAGAATGAGGAATAGGACAGTGAAGTCTAAGGAGGGAATTTGAAAGCCTGGATTTTTGATGTCTTAGCATGGTCACCATTGGTGGGACAAACACGGGAGTACACAAGAGACCAAAATTGAAGAAATACGAACTTCTCAGAGGTTTATAGGGGTTGGGGAGCTTACAGAGATACAGAAATCTGAGGCTATGAAGGGAATTGAATCAGAGAAAAGGAGGAAGTCATGGGAACTTTGTGCAGTTACAAAATACATGGTTGGTAACTCAAAATATGGATTGCATCTTATTTTTGTTACCTTGTATTCTCTTCACCTAGTTCTTTCTTCCTTACTTCCCTAGATCTGCTCAACCTTTTCTAGGATACTGTTTGTAATGAGCTCATGTGCAATTGTTTCTCCTTAGGACTGAATTGAGGAGGAACTTTTTCACCCAAAGGGTTGTGGATCTGTGGAATTTCCTGCCAGTGAAGCAGTTGAGGCTACCTCGGTAAATGTTTTTAAGGCAAAGGCACAGAGATTTTTGAACAGTAAATGAATTAAGGGTTACGGTGTGAGGCCGGGTGAGTGGAGCTGAGTCCATGAAAAGATTAGTCATGATCTCATTGAATGGCAGAGCAAGCTTGACGGGCCAAATGATCTTCTACTGCTCCTATTTCTTATGCTATTTGGCAGTTGATCCTCTCCTACTTCGAAACACACTCTCACTTTCCAGCAGTCACCATGGAACAGGAATTGATGATAAAACATTCTGGCCAAGTTTTCAAACTCCTTTGCCCAATGTGCTGTGGCTGTTGTTAACAAAGACAACCAAACTTCCAGCAATATCTTAGAATCTGCTGTAATTTAAAAAGTAAACTCCTGGATGATACTGCAAACAAAGTGGGTGAAAAATCAGAGGCGAATTTGAAACAGAATTTTGACATTTTTTTCAAACACATTTTTTAGTTAAAATATTGGCAGAGAGAGTAATAAAAAAGATGGTGTTTGACATGGTGAGACAGCTGGAGGTCACATGATGAGACCTCCAGCAAAACATCAGGCTACAGCAGATATTTAAGTTCCTGTCACTGTCCAGGCTGATATTGTCTAGGTTAGCGCAGGCAGAAAATTAACATAATACAAACATCCAATTCAATACTAAATGCCAGTATTTGCTTAACAGCTGTTGCCTTCAGCTTCCACACATGGTTTCCTATCACAGCTAAGAGCTCTCAAAAGCAGACAGACTGTTACCAAGGTTTTTCTTGGGAGTCAAAGAATGCAACTATTTTACAAAGTCCAGTAAACTTTCTTTTGTTAAGATTTTCTATCATCTCTCATTCCTTTCAATGTTTGTCTCGCTGTTTCTTCCATGAATTCACTGTACTGAGGTCTTCTCAGCTTCCATTCTAGCACTCCCTCACCTTGACGATAAGGTTTTATCACTTTTGATATGACTTTGATTTACAAGTTCTGTCTTGCCTGAACACATCAACCTCAGATAAAGCATTTCCCCAATTTTGTAAATGTACGCACACAAACTTTTAAGTGGAAATTATTTCCGCATTTATACCAAGCATCTTTGTATCTGACAGCAAACTACACAAGAACAATGGGAAAAAATCCTGCATTTGCAAGATATAAACTGCAGATAACACTGATGTGCTGATAGCTATCAAATGGGAGTAATTTGTCACAAAGACAGGGCCTTAGGAATTTTATAAGGCCCTCAGGTGTTATAAAAGCAGAAATCTAACTTACTTATTTACACACTAAGAGGAAAGTCAATCTATTCCACATGTTCAATGCTAAGTTATTTATACTATCGTAATATAATTTTAGGAAATATTGAATTCAAATCAAATCCACTTAAGAGCATTCCGCATTACTTAATACCTCAGTTCAAGTAAATGGCAACGATTGAAGGGAAATGTCAACCCTCGTCTCTCCGACATGTCCTTGTTCCCACGGCAACCTATCCCATCCAGTAAAATGTCTAAGACAGCTAGTTCATGGTGCCAGTTCCAAACCCTCCAATTCTACTACTCTTCAGGCTACATAAAATGGTACTCGCTGGTGCAAACTAAATGTTCTAATCTGCCCTCTTCTTCAGGAAAGGATTTGAACTTCATAGCTCACCTGCTCAGTGGTTTACCAAAGGAGTTAAGTACAGTGGAAAAATTGAAGTTGGTACTTTTCACTCAATGGCACATAGGGGCTAATTGCTTTCAACATCAAACACTTTATTCAGCAATCTGAGGTTCAACATTTGTCAAATTTATTTAATTTAATTTACCAATCCAGTGATGATCTCTGTAAGCAACGTTTAAAAGACAAGACCCAGTACTTTAATGTGGGAGCAATGAGCTTGCTGTTGTTGTTTTTGTGGGATCATGATTATACCTGTTGATGTCCATTGGCTGTTATTCATTGATTAGCACTAAACACGTCATCTATGTTTACAACTAAATAGCACCCTCACAGAAGTTTACAAAATTGATCTGAACTCTACATTTTAGGCTAAAACACACTCATAACTCTGTGTCAGATGATGGGTAATGTATGGAAGATGCAACTTAGCTTTGAAAATATAGGTTGAAACTATCTCCTTCGAAGACAAATCAAAGCTCGCTTCTTGTATCTAGCCCCATTAATTCAAATCACAGAACTTAGTATCACTGAGATTACATTTGATGCCTAAATTACCAATGTCATTTGTTCCACAACTGCTATCAAATGAAGCAACAAAACGGAGGAACATGAAAATAATTTGTGGGAAAATAATTCTAATTCACCAGAATGTCAACATTGACAGAAAAAGGTTATTTACCAAAAATAGTAGATGATCGCCTAGAACCAAGAAACCAAGTTGCTAACTTTCCTGACAGTGGAGATTTTTTTGGCTACAGCAGTTTCTAATCTTTCTTCATTTTTATCTGGGCAGGTGGAAAAATTAGACATCAGAAATGCTTCTGGCCATACATTACAAGATCTAGCAGTAAACAAAGTGTACCAAATGGGACAAAAACAAAGTTGCTGGAAAAGTTCAGCAGGCCTGGCAACATCTGTGAAGGGAAAAACAGAGTTAACGTTTTGGGTCTGGTGACCCTTCCTCAAAGGGAGGCTGGAGCAGTGTTTGGATTTTTAAAGATTAAGACATCACTGAACTATAACACATTTTACTTAAAAACTTGAATTTCTATAACATTCAATGTTGTGTATTTGAGTAACAATTGTAAATTTTAGGTGAAATCAAGCAAAGGAAGAATGAAGTGCAAGTTTAGCCTGTTGATTATCTAGATGTTTCTCACTTCATCAAGCAGTGCCACATCCGCTGTTGTTGCTACATCAGCATCTCACCACAATACATCCTATATTCCTGGAGATCCTAGTTTGTGCCAAATCACGAAGATATATACACTCCAGAAATATTACCTTAAACTCAGCCACATGCAATTCAACAATCACTACAGACAGGTTCCAGATGCAGTGGAGTTATTGTTTGACATTTTGTAGAATGAAAAAACAAAATTCACTGAAGCACACCATTATCATTTTATGAGAACACCAAATTTTATCAATCACTGTAAAATACTAATCACAGAAATAATTCAGCAACACCAGCAGGCTCGCCTCTAGACAGCCTCAACTGGTAAAATAAAAGGTTGCATACATAAGTAGCACATCTTTGCTTCATTCCATAATGCAGTCAGACCATCATGCACAGTTTTATGTGAAAAGGCTAACTTTGATTTCTTAAGCAACTTTTCAAACAACTATTGATATGTAATAACTTCCATTCTAAAGTGCATTCCCACAAATCTTCTGGCTGGAGAGCAAGAATCATCGGGGTCTAGGCCCGAAACGTCAGCCTTCCTGCTCCTCTGAGGCTGCTTGGCCTGCTGTGTTCATCCAGCTCTACACCTTGTTATCTCAGAATCAGAACGGTGCTGCATTTCAACATTGAATTGAATCATTCATTGTCATGTGTATTCGATGTAAATATAGTGAAAAATAGTGTACCTTCGCCATATATCCATTAACTTAGAATATGATAAGAAAAAAAATAACTTAAGAGAGTCCAACTTTCCTTTCCACTGCTGCAGGCCTGCTCCAGGCTTTCCAGCCCTCGCCATGCCTCCACCAGAGTCCTGCACCGGGCTTTCCAGCCCATGCTTACGCCACTGCTAGCATCCCACTCTGGGCTGCCTCACTGGCCCGCTCTCAGCTGCCTCACCAGTCCACTCTTGATCCGTTGCTGTGGCTCTGGCCCACACTCAATCTGCCATCGCTGCAGGATACAACCCGCGCGTTCAGCTCCCGCCATGTGGTTCCTGGCCGTGACCAGGCTTCTTCCCGACTCCTTAGGTGGGTGGTTAAAAGGAGTGGTGGTGGGGTGACAGAATTATTACAGAACGAGAGAGAAGAAAGGAGAAAAGAAAAGGACAGACAAAAGAAAGAGAGAGAAAGAGAACTGGCGAGCAGAGTAGAGCTCTGAATGGAGCGCCTTACCCTGCTGCCATCTCCGCTGGTAAATAATAAAAGGGTAAAGTCAACATATTCTCTCCCTTCTGAATCAAATGATTGTGGGTTCTAGTCCCAGCCTAGAGAATCAACCATAGTCTTGTCACATCATAGGGCAGCTCTCTCATGAGACAGAAATGACTAGTGATTGTTTAACTGGAGGGTCACCAAGACTAAGGCAAGGGGAGAGGTTGAGAAGGAAAATCTTTAATGGTAAGCTCAGCTGGTGTGGGAATTGAACCCAAGCCGCTGGCATAATGCTGAATCACAAATCAAGTGTCCAGCCAATTGAACTAATATTAGCAGTTTTCTGAAGGGTCACTGGACCTGAAATGTAAACTCTGCTTTCTCTCCACAGATGCTGTCAGGTCTGCTGAGGTTTTCCAATAATTTCTGATTTTGTTTCTGATTTCCAGTATCTGCAATTCTTTATTTATTTTTTAAATAGGTGCAATTCAACAGCCCTTCAGAAATCTGCATGTACTGGCTGTTCTCTCCCTTCTGAATCAAATGATTGTGGGTTCTAGTCCCAGCCTAGAGAATCAACCATATGAATCTGAAGTGACACTCCATGAAGTACTGAAGGAGTGCTACATTGTCAGCGGTACCACTAGGTTGCTGAAGTAAACTAGGAAGGGCAAGGTTGTATCAGAGATAAAAGGTACTGCAGATGCTGGAGAATCCGAGATAACAAGCATGGGGCTGGATGAACACAGCAGGTCAAGCAGCATCATAGGCTCCATCCCCGCCTCTTCGACTTGTCTGCCTCCTCTCCACCTATCCTCTCCTCTATCCACCTCCCCCTCTCTCCCTATTTATTTCAGAACGCTCTTCCCCTCCCCCATTTCTGATGAAGGGTTTAGGCCCGAAACGTCAAGTTTTCCTGCTCCTATGATGCTGCTTGACCTGCTGTGTTCATCCAGCCCCATGCTTGTTATCTAGGAAGGGCAAGGTCTCACTTTTATCTTCTTATAATAACTATGGATGGGCAATAAGTGTACCCTTGCCAGACTCTCTCACGTGCAGAGAACAAAAACAAGACGCAGAAATCATGAACACATGAGCGTCATTTATGTTGTTAAACAGTGTTTCCTTGAATCAGCAATAGCCCTGTAAACCCAGGATTTCAGGATGAGAAATAAAGCATCAAAACAAAAGGCTCACAACATACTAGTGGCTGAAATTTAAACATCTGCAAGGCTGGGAAAAGGATTGAGAAGAACACTTAAAATGTACCAAGTAAGGCTAAATCCAGCTCTTTTCTTTTGATGATTAAAGGACGTTTACAAACCAAGCAGGAATCAACATTACCTTTGTCATGTAATGAAATCCCAGGCTAAAAGGCTATTTATTCAATTCATTACCTTGTCTAAGTGGTTATACGTGTATGTATACTTTATAATATACACCACTAGCTCTGAAACACAGCACTGATACCCAAGAGAATTGATGTATAATATTCAAAGATTTGAAATGACTTACAGAGTATCCTCGTCCTGAAAAGGAATGAGCTGAACTCTGTGGGAGGGAAAAAAAGAGGAGGAACATACATTAGGTTTTGCACTGAATTTCCACGACATTCTTCATACCCAGATATATAGAGTTCAACCAAAGAGGTGCTGACATTTTTATACTATTTGATGAAGAATCATGGGTTTGAACGTGCTGAAGTCTCTCTATATTGCAATATTTTGTTTATTTAATACATCACATATACTTTCTAACAGTACTGCTTGAACTACTTTCCTGCAATAATAACTTGCTACATGAATGCTCCCTGTAAAATGACATAACAAAGATATCTGAAGTGGAAAGGAATTTTGCATTCCTTAAAACAAAATCCTGTGTGGCTCAAAGTATAACTGTACCAGGGTGGTACATTAATGGCCAACACAAACAAGAAGTTCCCAAGTTCAACTGCTGATCTGTGCCAGGTTAGCTGCTACTACAGTGTTGGGGGGCCAACTTGTGTTCCATATTACTAATGCAGGGAGTGGATATAATGAAAAGCAATTTATTTCTGAGAAGTGAGAGTGTGACTTCTGGGTGAGAAAAGTATTGGGTTCAAATGCAATGCCAATCAGGGTCAATGCTCACTTCCCAAACTACTAGAGAGAGGTACTCATACCTGTGAAATGGTAGCTCAGAAAGTATCAATATCCTCAAATCAGAAAAGGATAACACTGGTGGTAAATAAAGTATGTAAGGTGTGGCTCAAGTGGTACTGCTCTCCCTGTGAATTAGAAGGTTGTGGATTCAAGTCCCACTCCACACAACTGAACTGACACTCAGGTAAAGTACTGAAGGTGTGTTACATTGTCAGTGGTGCCATCTTAGAGATAGGACTTTAATTGAGCATTCCCTCTGGCATGTAAAAAATCCCATTAGCACAATTTTGAAGAGCAGGGGAAGTTATCCCAGTGTCCTGGCCAATAGTTATCCCTGAATTAACATCATTACAAAAGTTCAACCTGCCACTCTCATACGTCTATTAGTGGGAGTTTGCTGTATGCAACTTGGTTGTTGCATCATCTACTTTTACACAGTGTCTATATTTCAAATGTACTCCATTATCCAAAAGGAGACATGCTGTAGTAGCAATACCACTGGACTATGAATTCAGCAGTCCGGACTAATGGTCTGGAGAGATGGGCTCAAATCCCCACATGGCAGTTGGTGGAACTTAATTTCAATTAATAAATCTGGAATGTGTCTCAGTAATGATGATCATGACAACTACCATCTGGTTCACTGATATCCAAAAGGAAATCTGCTATTCTTACCAACATTCTGGCCTACATATGACACCCGTTGTAATGTGATTAGCTCTTCAATGCCCCCTGAAATTACTTAGCAACCCTTCTATTCAAGGCCAATTAGAGATGGGCAATAAATGCTGGCGTCAGAGGCACTGTCTACCTCAGGTGAAAGGATAACGCAAATAAACTGTGAAAAACGTTAGAACATCTGAGATCGCAAAAGCGCATTGCAAATACAGGACTTTCAGATATTTTTTGTGGCAACATTTACAGAAACTTTTCAATCAGAATTTGTGGAAGTGAACATTGATGCTGGCAATATGGAGCAATTTACAAAATATTCCAGCATCTGTTTATTGCCACTATCTTGGCTTTTCTATCATAACTGTCTAGTGTAAAGTATACATGCCATCATAAATCCAATGGATATCAGCCAACAGTGACCATCTGTTTGATAAACTGATACAGATTATTGTGAACGACACAAAAGCAGCAGAGAAGCAGCTGAAGAAACATTTTCTATCATAATATAGGTACTAATCATTGGGTTTTTAGTAAATATGTGCTAGTAGAAAAAGTATTCAGCTATGAAATTAATAATCGACCAGTGCTGTAGTCAGAATTTAATCAAATATTCGAATAATCGGTTTACTGCCACTTCAGTCAGGTTTCTGAGCTAGCGAGCCTTACTTGCTTCATCAGCCCCAATCAGCTAGTCTTCATCACAGAAATTTTGCTATTTCCTATTTCAATCAAAAGCTCAGAGGCATTCTACACCTGCCAGCCTTTCTGCTGTGCTAATAATTGCCAATTTGCACATTGCTCTGGCTATATCACTCAATTTGGCCGTGGCTGCTGCACGCATACACCATGATTCATCAGCAACCCCCTCATGACAATTAGAGCCAATATCTTGACTAACTGGAGCACCAATTCTAGAGGCTCAGCAGACAATTACCAGTCTATTTTCCCATCTCACCCAAAAAATATGAGAACCTGTAACAATGGCATTCAGTGCCTCTGAAATGTTACCCTTGAGGGAATGAATATTTCAAATTATCACAGCTTTACAACCACATTCAAATTTCAGCATTTGGAAGGATACAGGGCTCATTTAAATGATAATGAAGGAGATCCATTCAATTTACTAAAAATGGCAGATTCTTAAACTGACAAGTCAAGAAACAGCAAAATCCCTTTTAACCATTGTGCATGGCCATACATAGAATTCTAGAGCAATACAAACATCAAAGGGATTAGTATGACAAATAAAAGAAGGCTAAAATGCTCCCTGCTTTCCTTAGGTCAAAACAACAAAACATGAATGTCACTTACCAGACTCTTAATGTGCTGCTAAGTTTCAATTACCCCACAGAGAAAAAAATGATAATAATAAAAACTGATTTTGGGAGCAGACACTGTTGGTTTTGTGCACTAATATTGGGGGTTGAAAGCTTTACAAACTGTGCAACAAAGCATCCAGAGCCCAGACAGAGCCACCATTCATTTGCCTGTCAATTAACAGTAAAAGGGGAAATAAATTAAGATGCTATTTTCTCCACCACCCCTGGTGTACAGTGCTACAACTTTGCTTTCCTCACATGCAAAGAGAACTTCTAATTGAAGAATAGTTAAGGACATTTTTAGAAATATCTTCAGATTGTTTGTTTGTTTTTGAATTCGTCATGTTCCCAGAATTTAACTTAATGGCTCCCCCCACTTCCCCAAATGTTAATATAAAATATAGATGACAGTCTCAAGGAGCTTTTTGACAGCACTGGTGAATGGTTTAACAGTTTCTAATATATTGCTTTGAGGAAACAACTCAAGTCTTATGCTACATTTATTTCAACTTTTCCCCACTTACAGATCTCACAGGAACAAAGGGATCATCATACAGTTGAGAAGAACGATTCAATCTTTTGACCAAATTTTTATTTGGCAGCTTTTCAATATATTTTGTGATGCACAGCAGCAGTTTTGTCATTATTTATGCTGTAATTTTCTAATGAAAGTGTTGCATATTCTAAAAATAACCTTGAAACATGCTTTCAATTGTCCTCCAAAGGTTAAATGCCCTATACAATTAGAAAAACAAATAAAAAAAGGATATTCACTTGTTTGGTTGGAGGATTAACCCTTTGTGTACTGAAGGCCTTTTCAGCTTTCGAAATTCGCACATCTTTTGTATATGACATCTGAAAATATTATAAAGTAGAATTAGAAGTACGTACAGACCTAAATAACATGCTAACTCACAGTATTCTAGGAATTATATAGCAAAACATTGCAATCTGGATTTGTTTGGTCTTGGTTCAATGCAATGCTGTTCTTTAGAGATAACTGCATGAACAGGAATGACTGCAATAACTTGAGGGAACATGCATAAAGTGGCTCTTTGGTAAGCACACAGACTTACACAAAGGTTACCGATTGTAGTCAATTTAAGAGAAATACTGAATAAAAGTTCAAAATGCAGCTTGAACCACATATTGCAAACTATGAACATTAGCTGCTTAGATGTCATCTTTCCTTTCATTTGGATTTTGAGAGAATGGTAGTTTGAAAGCATGTTCACTCATTCTATCACAGTAGTGATAGAATTAGTGATCTGAAGACCAGGACCAAGCCGACGTAAGACCAGTCTTTTGGAATCCTAACTAAACAGCACCAATATGAAAATACCCATAAAATTTTGCTTTCAAGCTACATGAAACAGAAACATTTTAAATATTTCCTGCACATAACTACCTTATTCATAAGGGAAGAACAACTCATTGCAAAGAAAGATTTCCTCTGCAAATAAGGGTGCGTGGGCAAGCAGGAAAGGATTTGATGGAAAGCAGAACTACCAGTGAAATGTTGATGAATTGTAACAGATGCCATCTTAACGTGGATGTCATATTCACCATCAGTTTCGTACAGGGAACAGTCGAACATGGATTGCCAAACTGTGGGTTGCAATTGAGCCAAGCAATTGGGATTATGTGTTCCAAGGCAACAATGGCAGTCAAAGAATGAAGACTCAGATTTGACAGTGCTGGGATTGACTGAAAGGCCCCTTTAAATGTGCACGGTCTGTTTCTGCCTGTGGGCGTGACTTAATTCAATGAGCTCGAGGCCCAGTTGTTGACATTAGCAGAACCGACAAAACGGTAATTGTCTTAATTGCTTTTGAGTCTATATTCCTACAGTTTGCTCACACTGCTCAAAAGTTCTTCCCCACAACCCATCAATTTGCATCTGGGCTTGCAACAAGTGTGAAGTATTAGAATGGTATCACAGCAGGGAAAAAAGCCGTGGGAAGCACTGACAGAAGGAAGTAACAAAGTTACTTGCCTGAATTGAAAGGGAGATGGGATGGATGGAAGTGCACAATGGAACATTTAGGGCTCTTTTTGCCAGAAGATCTGGGTTCAAGTCCCACTGATCCACCAGAGGTGGATCATAACACATCTGAACAGGTTGATTAACATATCTACGATGGACCATGAAAGTCTCTTCTTCAATAATACTGGTAACCGTCCCTGCAGACAAGAAGGACTGAGTTCAAATTCTACTGTTCGACAGCTACGTCATCACATTTCTGAACAGGTTGATGAAAAATACCTATAATGAACTATGAGGGAAGAACAACAAAATAAAACAGGAACTAACAGCCGATTACTAAATGAATTATGAAGAAGCAATGTTTTATGTAAGCAAAACACTGTACCTCAAAGAAATCTTTTGAGAGAAGGGAATGACACAAACTTCCTCCTTAATCTGAATTAGGCCTTCTTTGGGCAATAACTAAATAGTACCAAGAGTAATAAATACTACATTTCCAAAATGGCAGAAATAAAGGCGCACATGGAGATGGACAGTCTTCACCAAGAAAGTGTCAACTGTGAGAAAAGGAGGGTGTTGTAAATATTGCAAATAGAAAGAATTAAACATATTACAATATGTTACTTGTATGACATAAAATCATATTAAAAGGCACCTCTAAAAAAGGGCAATGAACTTGTTTTTTTAAACGACCTCATAATTTGCACACACTTTCAACTCCAGTGATTTAAGCCTCTCAGTACAAAATAATAACAGTACTACTGAAGTGAAAATGATTGTTTAAACAACATATTTAAACTCTGCATCTGAAATGCAAGTAAATATAGTGTGCAGATTTGTCCTAACTTGATTTAGAAATATATTTTGGCTCAGTTAAAACTAGGTCTTCATTTTCTATTAATATCAATTTTATTGCCCTGATGCTTCACTTAATGTTCGAAGTGCTAGGTTTCAGAGCTGTGTCATAAAACACATCCAAAACTGTATAAAAGATAACTCCGTAGAAAAGAGAAACCGATGCATGTGTGACCACACTGGGAGGGACTTCTTTTGTGTATTTATATGTTGGGTAACTGTATTGATGGTGGTCAACAAAATCCAAATTGATTACAAAGCAAGCATTTATGAACACCCAGCACTGAGTAAATCAGTTACAGAAAGATGTTTTACTGTTTCTCAAAACAAACATTAAAAAATGCAAACTTTCCCGTATTGAACTTTAACATTGAGCAGTTTATGCTCCCTGTTATATTCTTTACCTTAAACAATCCCTTCCCAAGTTAGTTGCTATCAGAAAAATGATGGAAGAGAAAATTTGAGGTCATTTCTAGATTTTCAATCTTCTCACAGCAAGGGCTGCTTTACTGCAAGCTAGCTTTAATTCAAGCACCTTAAATTAAAGATCCAGGCAATATAACTTAGAGGCAAATAAAAGCAACAGTGCAGATGCTGGAAATCTGATGCAAATGCAGAAAATGCTGGAGAAACTCAGTAAGTCTGGCAGCAACTGTGGACAGAAAACCAGAGTTAATGCTTTGAGTCCAATATAAACAGAAAAGGAATCACATTGGACTTAAAACTTTAACTCTGTTTTTCTGTCCACAGATGCTGCCAGATCTGCTGAGTTTCTCCAGCACTCCCCATTTTTGACCTAAAGAGGCAATTTTGCTAGCAAATCTGAAAAACAGAGCAAACATAAGCACTTTGCTGCTCATCTGATGCTGCCTGACCTGCTGTGTTCCTCCAGCTCCACACTGTATTATCTCTGACTCTAGCATCGGCAGTTCTTACTATCCGAGTGAAACATAAGCACTGCTGGCTGGGGACAGTTACCAGTTTTCTTCAACTTCTCTAATGACAATTTCCTACTTGCCAGCCAATGCAGATCTTACATTTGCTGCAGTAACTGAATTAAAAGCAACAAATTCTTTACGGCAGCAACAGCAGTTGCAGACAGGAACGCTGATGAACTAATTCACCAATAATAAATGCAATACTAAAGTTTGAGTTTGTAAGAAAGAAAAAATTTTTAAAAAATGCCCTTGTGTGGCACAGTTCATAACATTAGGGCAAACCAAAGTGCACTACAGCGAATTGAGAAATGTCAGCATAGTTATTTAGGAAATGTGGCATCCAGTCAGGTACTGGTCAGATCACTAACAATGCCGAAGCAGGAATTCCTGAAGTGTGTATGAAATGGTTTTCAGGAAAATATTTTGAGGAATCAACTAGAGAACAGGCCATCCTAGACTGGGTATTGCATAATAAGATAGAAATAATTGGTAATCTAGCCTGTACCATAATATGATGGAATTCTTCATTAAGATGGACAGTGATGTGGTTGATTTTGGGATTAGGGTCCTGAACCTAAATAAAGGAAACTACGATGGAATGAGCTCTGAGTTGGCTACGTTAAATTGAGGGACATTACCTAAAGGGGAGATAGTGGGTAGATAATAGCAAACATTTAAAGAGTGTGCAGGGGAATCAGCAAAAATTGTTCATTCCTGTGGAGACAAAACTAGAATTGGACAGGTGGCCCGAACATAACTAATGAGGAAAATTAGGGATTGTTATTAGATCCAAGGGAACGTTATACAAATTGGCCGAGAAAAGCAGCAGACCTAAGGATTGGGAGCAGTTTAACTCGTCTGTAATCCCTGGTTTTCCTCTTTTGCCCTTCTTAAAAAAAGAGTGACATAATGCAATATTCCAATCCACAGGGATGACCTCTGCATCTAAGGAACACTGAAAGCCTTTCTTTTTATTCATTTGTGGCATATGGTAATCGCTGGCTGGCCAGCCAGTATTTATTGCCCGTCCCTAGTTGTCTTTGAGAAGGTGGTAGTGAGGTGCCTTCTTGAACCACTCTAATCCACCTGCTGTGGGTTGACCCAAATGGTGTTGGGCAGGGAATTCCGGGATTTTGGCTCACTGACAGTGAAGGAATGGTGATATATTTCAAAGTCAGGATGGGGCATAGCGTGGAGGCAACTTTCAAGCAGTGGTGTTTTCATATATCAGTTATCCTTGTCCTTCTAGATAAAAGTGGTCAATAAAGTTGTAAGGTACTGTCTGAGAATCTTCAGTGAATTTCTGCAGATCCTAACTACAGTTAGGGCGTCTACAATGTGTTCCCTAATTTCCTTTAAAACCCTTGGATGGAAACCATTAGGTTCCAGGGATTTGTCACACTTTAATTCCATTAATTTCCTCATTATCGATGTTTTACTTATGTTACTTTTATTCAGTCCCTGTTCTTGATCCACTATTAATTTCTTCAGGACTTCCAGCAAGCTGTTCTTCATTTCTAATTAATGGGGATTTGCCATTTTACTACTTAAGAGTGATTAAAGCTAGTTCAAACACCTTTATTAATGGCTCACCTTCCCTCACCAATATTCACCTTTCTATTTTATTAAATTTGCTAAACAAGCTAGGTGTTGAGAAGACTTGACATGGAAACCAGAGTGGGTACCTCATGAATTCAGCTCACGGCTTGCTCCGAAAGATCTTGATGTTGAACACCATGCACCACTCCTCAGGGCAGACTCCATAACCACCAGCCATGCCCACCCACAGTCACAGGTATCAGCATCTGATATATCCAAACCTCTAAAGAACCTTCATGGCACATCGCCAATCCACTTACCAGTACTATCCTTGTAATGCTACAGCAAAGACAGTGAATGCTCAGAGACATGCAACCAGCCTTGGACTGCACAAGGCTACATCTCTACAATTCACCAGCATCCCTTGCAGCCACACTATCTTTAAAAACCTGAAAAGCAGCTGCATTGATAAGAGGAACATCACATTATGTATCGATATGGTATCAGAGATTGTGCAGCTAGGTCAATTAGACATTTGTAGATGGTAGGGCAGAGGAAGATGTGCGAGAACAGTAGGGCTGGGCCAGGAAGTACAATGGAGAGGAAGCCAACAGAAAAAATCTGAAAAAATTGACTAGAAATTAGGAAAGAAGTAGAGACAACTGTAGAAATCGAAAAAAGTTCAATTATAATTGTAAAATTAATTTATCTAATTTGAGAAATACCTAAGAAGTCTCATGAAAAAAGCAAAATTGCAGACAGACCTAGGAGGCAAACATCACAGCACTAACAATGATCTGAGATCTGAAGCTATAAAGGGTTTTCATCATAGAAATTGTTCCTGTTTTCAGATTCCCGTTATAATTGTTCACAAGAATTTGACTAATTGTTATTGCAAAAGTTTTACGCAAATATTCCAACAAGCATAGTTTTGTTATCAGAATTTGCACATAAATAAAAGTTTTAACTAATATTTCCAGATGTGTTTCAGGTATTATCATTTGGCAGCTGAGAAAATAATACTATTAAGAGAATGGAGCAAAAATTATACGGACTTGCTTTTGCCAGAGATCTTAGAGGTCTTCAAGAATGTGAAGAATTATTATAGGAATTGTCTGCCAGAACTGTCTGTTGTGCAGTTGCATTGTGCAGTTGGAAGTAGATTCTGGAGGAGGTTTGTGCATACAGGAGAGATCAAATTTGTTTGATCTACTCAATAACAAACAGAATAATGAAATTAATATCCACAAAATGTCATATAATTTATATTGTGCATTCTGGAGAATTCTATGGATTCTGAAAGTATGGCATGAAGGCTGAGGCTCTTAAATTGCTTAAAAGGGTCAAATGCACTCCTTGTGTGTACTTCCACTGCATTTAATTTCCAGACTATGCAGGTTTGTTGTGAATATCACAGTGCAATCATTAAATAACAATGATCAGGAGTCATTACAGAGAAGAAAAAATACTGTACATTGATTATCATCAACATAGCTCCAAATCATCAAAGAAAAACATGGAATTCTGTTGATCTCATTCAAAGTGAATCCCTGCAGCATGAATATTTTCAAGTTTTCTCTTGGTACAAGTAATTGTCTTTATTGAGGACAAATTACTTTATCCAAAAACAAAGTCACAAGTAAAAACACTTTCATTACAGATTTCATCCAGAAAATTTAAACTTTATTCTGGATTGTAAATATGCTACTGCCAACAAATTACGTTGGTTGAAGGAAATTCAGTTGGTTGAAGGAAATTCAGTTAATCGGTATTTCAATATATTGCTTCAAACAGTGGTAGATTACAGGATATTTGGCAAAACTGGTTACTCTTCCAACCAGATTGACTGAGAGTAGAAACAAGTATTGATTGCATAGGAAGGAAAATAGTAGGTCATTAAATTATGCTCAAAGTAAGAGACACAAGTTCTATGCTGTGCTGGGTTAGCTAAAATGATTCAACACTGCAGGTGAATTGGTTTAATCATACACAGAAACCATGCTAAAATGTTAGCTCTTGCTTGTCATGTGGTGGTCCTTGATGGAAACTCTCAGGTGTGAATGTGGGGCAAGAACCAAAATTGGCTAGGCTTTGAGGTTCTCCAGGTGATTAGCTGGCTGACATCCAAGAATAGGGACTCCAAGAGAAGTATGTCACCTGAGTTGAAATATCAGCGGAATTGTACACTTGTAAGTAATGTTTTCAAAGAAGTAAGAAAATTCGTTTGTATATTTAAGAAGAGCTACCTCTGTTAAATACTTCTCAGCAAGGTGCCTGTTCAACCATTTAGTGGGTACACTGTATTAGAAGAACAAATTAATTTCTACAGACACTATTTACAATAGCCATTAAATTCTGTCAAGTCTGGTCTCCCTGCTACAGGAAGGATGTTGTGAAACTTGAAAGGATTTGGAAAAGATTTACAAGAATTTTCCTGGGTTGGAGGGTTTGAGCTAAAGGGAGGGGCTGAATAGACTGGGGCTATTTTCCCTGGAGCATTAGAGGCTGAGGCCTGACTGTACAGAGATTTATAAAATCATGAGGGGCATGGATAGGGTGAATAGACAAAGGTCTTTTCCCCGGGATGGGGGAGTCCAAAACTAGGGACATAAGTTTAAGGTGAGAGAAGGAAGATTTCAAAGGGACCCAAGGGGCAACTTTTTCACACAGACATTGGTGAGTGTGTGGAATGAGTTGCCAGAGGAAGTGGAGGAGGCCAGTACAATTACAACATTTAAAAGGCATCTGGATGGGTATTTGAATAGGAAAGTTTCAGAGGGATATGGGCCAAACGCTGGTAAATGGGAATAGATTTATATAGGAAATCTGGTTGGCATGGACAGGTCGGACTGAAGGGTCTGTTTCCGTGCTATACAGCTCTGTGGCTCTATTGTTTGATGGCAGTGTGAGGGCATCTGCACTCGTAGATCATGGCAGATCACATTTTTAAATCGTGAGAGTAGGCCTAAGCACAAGAAAGAGAAATCAATAATGGCTATGCTCTACTATTCAAAAGTTTAGTATATCAAGAGCAGACATATACCAAATTAAAGAGTCTTTTTAAAACATTTCTGAGCACTCATATTCTGACCTGTCATTCCCAGTTTCACTTCACTGTACATGAAGCTATCAGTGCCTGCATTAAATAGCTAAATGTGTAAGTTGCACAGTCATTGGTAACCACTGCAGGTATGACACACTAGCTAAGTTCGAGAAAACTTTTGCAACATTTCCGAATGCTTGTTCAATGATTCAGTAAGTAAGTACATGTCTGACATGCCACTGAGCCATTCAAACCAGTGGTATCCCAGGTTAGTTCCCAATTAGCTTCACTGTCCCTTGCCGAACAAAGGAGATGCCTGATCCCCAAAAAGCAGCCCTTGCCAGATGCATAAACATGTGGATGAGACATGTAATACAGTAACTGTAGAGTACATTTAATAGTGTAACTACTTGTTTCATGGCTATCCAGTAATTAATATCTAGATGTCTCAATGAAGAAATGGAGAGAGTGGAGAGAAGAAGTGGGTACTGGCACCAATGAAGTACAGCCTAATACAAATTGGTGACTTCAAGAAATAAGGAGGCAAAGAAAATTGAAGAGAAAGTTATGTTTAGGGTCACAGAGTGAAAAAATGCATTTACTGAATGCATTTCACCAATGTTTTTAGGTAGACGGACATAAATTTTATTTCTGTATCATTATTTTTGCGAAATAGCAATAAGTTATGTAGACGAAGCTGTTAAATTTAAAGGATGAAGAGCAACTACAGAT
The DNA here is from genome assembly GCA_024137785.1 of Ginglymostoma cirratum. Classification (NCBI taxonomy): domain Eukaryota; kingdom Metazoa; phylum Chordata; class Chondrichthyes; order Orectolobiformes; family Ginglymostomatidae; genus Ginglymostoma; species Ginglymostoma cirratum. Next base: position 38,666,177 of record JAHRHZ010000098.1, read on the forward strand.
TACACAAAATGCAACATTTTGAGAAATAGAAAAAAAAGGTTCAGAAATTCTTTAAGATGTGATGTCCATCCATTACATATGGTTTACAAATCTTTTTAGGTCTGTGATGACCTTTCATCTGGAAGCAGTAAGTAGGGAAAATTTGTCATTTCATTAAAATATCTGTGGAGTGTGCAATTGTTTTAAAAGGACTTTTATGCAATTTGCCTACCCTATAAAAGGAATCCATTACCATTTTCTTGAATATGAAGTCGTACTGGTCTGTGACCTGTGACACTTGATTGAAATACCAACACGAAGGAAGTTAAGATCAAAAGCTGTTTGACTAGACATAAATGAGAGCTGCAGAAAAAAGCAGAGATGATGGAGGATGAAGCCACTGAGGCAGAGGTGACAGAAAGCAGACAGAGAATGCTATTGCAGAGCAGAAACAAGTTTAATTTAAGTTAAAGGTAAGGAAGAATTTCTTATTGAAGTGCAGTGAATCTGTGGAATTCTTTACTGCAGAGGACTGTCAAGGCTGGGACATGGCATTTATTCAAAGCCAAGAAAGACAGACAGATTCTTTTTTAATCAGTCAGGCAACAAAGTGCAGTTGAGGATTATGAAATCAGTCATAATTTCATCTCATTGAATGGTGGAGTATACTCAGTGGGATGAATGGCCTATTTCCGCTTTTATGTCTTATGGTCTTTCACACAACTGTTCATTCTACCAAATGGATGATCTAACATTTAAATAGAAACATAGAAACATAGATGATAGGAGCAGGAGGGCGGCATTCGGCCCTTCGAGTCTGCTCTGCCATTCATCACGATCACGGCTGATCACCCAACTCAATAGCCTAATCCTGCTTTCTCTCCGTAACCTTTGACCCCATTCGCCCCAAAGTGCTATATCTCGTCGTCTCTTGAATACATTCAATGTTTCGGCATCAATTGCTTCGTGTGGTAGTGAATTCCACAGGCTCACCACTCTTTGGGTGAAGCAATATCTCACCTCTGTCCTTAATGGTCTAACCCGAATCCTCAGGCTGTGACCCCTGATTCTGGACACATCTGCCATTGGGTCCATCCTCCCTGGAACTACCCTGTCCAGTCCTATTCAAATTTTGTAAGTTTCTATGAGATTCCCCCTCATTCATCTCAACTCCAGCAAAAGCAATCCTAACCTAGTCAATCTCTCCTCACAGGTTAATCTTGCGATCCCCGGAATCAGCTTGGTAAATACATTATATTCCATCTGCCGTGCTCTTGCCCAATTAGTAAGCATGTTCTCCTAAAAATGTTTTACATGTTCCTTATAACGCATTCTTGCTTAGCTTTATATCATCTGCTAATTTACAAATATTACACTTTGTCTGCTTGTCCAAATCATTGATATATATTGTGAATAGCTAGAACTTAAGGAATGATTTTATAAAATTCATTCAAGGTCATTGTGGGCTCTGCTGGCTGGGCCAGCATTTAATGCCTGCCCCTAGTGGCCCCAGAAAAGGTGTTGGTGAGCTGCCTTCTTGAACTGCTGCAGTTAAGTTGCTGTAGGCAGGCCACAGTACTGTTGGGGAGGGAGCTCCAGGATTTTAACCCAGTGACACTGAAAGAACAGCTATATATTCCAAGTCAGAATGTTGAATGGCTTGGAGAGGAACTTGTTAGTTGTGGTATTGCCATGCATATGCTGCCATTGTCCTTCTAGATGATAGTGATTGATACTTTCGGAAGTGCTGCCTCAGGACTCTTGGTAAATTTCTGCAGTGCATCTTGTAGATACAGCTGCTATTGAGTGTCGGTGGTGGAAGGAGTGAATACCTGTGAACGTGCTGCCAGCCAGATGGGTTGCTTTGCAGTGGGAGATGTCAAACATTTTGACTGTTGTAGGAGTTATCCAGCTAAGTGGTGAGCATTTGATCACAGTCCTGATTTGTACCTTGTAGATGGTGGGCAGGCTTTTCAAAGTCAGTGTGTCAGTTACTTGCGACAAGACTCTGACTGCTGTTGTGATCAACGTATTTATATGGCTAGTTCAGTTCAGTTTCTGGATAATAGCAACCCTCAAATACTAGGTGTTCAGTGATAGTGATGTCACTGAATGTCAAGGGGGCAATGGTTAGATTCTCTTTTGTTAGAGATGGCACTTCTGCTGCACTTGCCAGCCAAAACCGGGATACTGTACAGTCTTCCTGCATTTGCATATAAACTACTTCAGTATCTTACGAATCACAGATGCTGCTGAATGTTGCACAGACATCACAGAATAACCCTACTTCTAATCTTATGACAGAAGGAAGATCATTGATGAAGCAGCTGAAGATGGATAGGCCAAGAACACCACCCTGAGGAACTGCTGCAGACATATCTTGGAGATGACATGACTGACCTCTAATAACCACAGCCATCATTTGTGCCAGGTATGATGCCAGCTACTAGAGAGCTTTACCCCGGATACCCAGTATCAGTTTTCCTAGATCCCTTTAATGCCAGACTCTGTCAAATGTGGCCTCGATGTCAACTTCTGTCACGCTTATTTCACCTCTGGAATTCAGTTCTTTTGTCTATGTTTCAACTGAGGTTGTAATGAGGTCAGGAGCTGAGTGGTCCTGGTGGAACTCAGAGTGTTAGTCAGCAGGTTATTGCCAAGCAAGTGTTGTAGCCATGAAATACAAGACTGACACACTTTTTCCATACGTTGCTCTCTGTCTGTTGGCTAGTCCTCAATTTATGTATATACATTACCTGCTATATCATGTACTTTAATTTGCTATACAACTTTCTGTGGGGGAACCTTCTCAAAAGCTTTCTGAAAATCTAAATAAACTACAGGTACATCCATCAATTCCCTAAATTAATTTTGTTAGTAGCATTCTCAAAAACACTCCAAGTTTGTCAAAAATGAACTTCCATTTACAAATTTATGCTATGTCCGAACAGATTATTTTTATCCGAGCATCCATTTATGACATTTTTAAGACGTATTCCCAGTCACGAACCATTTCAACTCCCCCTCCCATTCCTCAGATGACATGTCCATCCTGGGCCTCCTGCAGTGCCACAACGATGCTACCCAAAGGTTGCAGGAACAGCAACTCATATTCCGCTTGGGAACCCTGCAGCCCAATGCTATCAATGTGGATTTCACAAGCTTCAAAATCTCCCCTCCCCCGACCGCATCCTAAAACCAGCCCAGCTCGTCCCCACTTCCCTAACCTGTCCTTCCTCCCACCTATCCCCTTCTCCCACCTCAAGCCACATCCCCATCTCGTACCTACTAACCTCATCCCGCCCCCTTGACCTGTCCGTCCTCCCTGGACTGACCTATCTCCTCCCTACCCCCCCACCTGCACTCACCTTTACTGGCTCCATCCCCGCCTCTTTGACCTGTCTCTCTCCTCTCCACCTATCTTCTCCTCTATCCATCTTCTATCTGCCTCCCCCCTCTCCCTATTTATTTCAGAATCCCCTTCCCCTCCCCATTTCTGAAGAAGGGTCTAGGCCCAAAACGTCAGCCTTCCTGCTCCTCTGATGCTGCTTGGCCTGCTGTGTTCATCCAGCTCTACACATTGTTATCATAAATTCTCTTAACACTGTTTTTAATAGACCCACAGCCATGTTAGCCAAATGTCTGTAAATGTACCTTTAGAAGCCTTTATATAGTCCATTATTGTGTTTTTAGCTGGATTGCATTCGCATACCATTCTCCTAAGCTTTGTCTAATTTTGGTTTCTTGAGAATGCTCAATTTTAATCACTCTACCACTGGTGCCAGTGTTTTCAGTTACCTATGCCCTAATACTCTGGGAAACTCTCCCCACACCTCTCTAGCTCTGCTGCACTTTCCTTCTTTAAGGCATTCCTCAAAACCTCTCTCTTTGTTCAAGTTTTTGGTTTTCTGATTGGGTGTCTCTATACTCCTCGTTGTCACATTTTGTTTTATAATGCTTCTATAAAGCACCTTAGGATATCTTATGATGTTAAGTCTGCTATGCAATTGTCCTTGCTATATTTTAACATACAGGTAATACCCACAAATTAGAAGCCAGATAGATCCTATGCTTATAGTCATGGACATCACAAGCCAAAGACAGTACCTACCCACCTATCTGAAGGACTGCTGACTGTTCTTTTTTGCCTGCCAGGTGATTGAGTTAATCTGACATACCCAATAAAACATGAACTTCAGCATTTCACTTGCTCCTGGATAAAAAATCAACTGAATAGAATAAGAGAAATACTCTTATTGCCTTTGGCACGTTTTAAATCTGAACATTTATTGGTATGTGACTGATCAAAGACCTTGAAACATAAAGCAACTCACTGAAGATCAATTTCACAATTCCAAATTAATATTAAATTTCCAAACTTCAAATACCTTCAGGACTATTTCAGATGCAGTTTTAGACAAAAAGTAAGGCAGCTAACTGAATTGATCCTAATCGGAGAATTTTTTAGCAAGACAAATAGTTTGGTTGTGTAAAAATTAATTTGGAAATGTTCAATTCTTGTTGTGTTATTGTGCCAAAGTATTATAGAGAGGGTTTGATTGAAAATGCTTTGTTCAAACTGAAGCCCAATACAGATGAAAGGATCATATATAAAAGACTCAAGCTGTTATTAACTGTGTTAGGGCTGCAAACCAATTTGCTGGCACTCAGGGTGGCAGCAATGCAAGCATAAATGTTGCAGATTATCTCAGGTCAGCGTCAAGGAATATTTTCCTAAGTTAGGGGTCATTAACCACAGTATAAAAAAGGAATTTTATTTTTAAGTAAAAACAATATGTATACTCAGTGAAAATAGAGCTAATACGATTTCTTTCAACTCAACAATCTTTAAGGGGAAGGTGGAAGTAGCCAAAAAAATAGCTTTGCTAAAATTACACATTGTGTATCTCCAAAAGTATCTGTTTCACAGAATGCAGCAATAAGATTGGAAGCAGAAACTCCAACACACCATTTGGAAAATAATTTCTCAGCTATAACAATAAATAAGTAATTGTCCCCATCTGAATAGTTAAAATCATTAGCAACTTACACCTAATCACAAAAGCACAGATTACCAATTTTATGTTAATATGCACTTAAAAAATTAAGGAAACAAGGTCTTTACAGATCTGTCACCTCTAAGTCATGTACGGAAAGTTAACTCCAAAGTGTAATCTAGTTTGGTCCATGGAGAACTCCTCACATGGCATTTTCATTGGCCTCCCCCTGCCCCAAGTTCTCCACAATTTTATGATGGCATGGGCAAGACCTATGTCAGCCAGCCTAACCTTGTTCCAGTCAAATCTCTTAAGTGGCCAATTAATAACCATTTAAGGGCCATTTCCTGCCTAGTTTCAACTTTCAGGACAGTAAGAAGTACTAAAGCATGACACTCACTCTTGCACAAAGCCCAGAGAGTGACTCTGTTCAGGCCTTGCATGGGAACAGAATAAAGGCGCCTCCATTACCAGTCTCCTTTCAACATCAGCATTCCCATTAAAATCATTGTGGATATTCCCTCTTCTCTAACCCCCACCCCATCCATCAGAAGCTCTTTGAGGTGGGACATCTTCCTCAGTGAATGGGGCAAGTCCCATCACCAGCAATTAACACTTTCTGCAACAGAGCCAGTATCAGTGGCAGTGTATTCTCCAGCATTTCCTCAGGTGATGGGAAAAGAAACCCTGCTAAAAATCCTGGTCAATGTTAATCAAAACATCCTTATTATCATATTTGCATCTGACTTTAACTCAGGGAAATCCTATTTCTAGAAACTGTAGAAACTTGTTGGAATTGAAGATTCACTACACAATAAAAAGGACTTTTTAATGGAAATGACCCTTAAAAATAATTGAACGAAAGAAAAGGTAAAACAAGTTAGCATGCTGGCAACATATATTCTACCCTGAAGATACCACCTCAACCTGACAACAAATGACAAACTAAACAGAATTTACTGTTGAATCAAAGAGTGACGCTGACCTTTATTCTGTTTGCTTCAGTGCAGAAAAGGCACACAGGGCTACATTTTTGTCTGTCCCTGGTGGGTCATGGAGGCCCTTCTCCTTGGCCAATTATAATTTCGGTGATGATGAGACTCCTACAACAGTGTTAAGCTAGGAAGCCCAAGATGTTGAGACAGAGATTATAAAGCAATACAGGTCCAAAAGGAGATGGTCTGTGACTTGACGTAGAATTTTGGGAGATGGTGTTCTCAAATAATTTCTGCTGTTATCCTTCCTCATGATTCAGATTACAGAGGAGAGCAGTATTGTCAGAGTGTTCTTGGATGCACGTTGCTATGCATCCTGGTGACTGTACAGACAACAATCTAATGCTGCAGTGTTGGGGGGACGGGGGGACGGGGGGTGATAGTATTGATCCTTGTGGGAGGAACAAATCAAACAAACTGTAATGTATACTGTGAATTTTTTCAGTGCTGTGGCAGCCACACCTACTCAGGTGAAAGACAAAGCATTCCAAAACACTCCTAGCTACAGGTCTGCAGATGACAGATATTTTTAGGGATCAAGGTGAGGCACGGTGGGGGTCACTATTCTCTACCTTACCCTCGTAGCAATGTTATTATGGATCCAACAACATTTGTCATCAACGGACACCCTTGATGAGTAATGGCTGAGTGAAAAAAAAAACCGAGCGATAGAAAGGACTGCAGATGCTGGAAGCTGGAGTAAAAAACCTTGGCACTGGAAAAGCGCAGCAGGTCAGACAGCATCCAAGGAACAGGAAAGTCAACCTGTCAGGTTGGAACTCTTCTTCAGGACTTCTTTTCCAGAAGAAGGCTTCCCACCCGAAATGTTGACTTTCCTGCTTCTCAGATGCTGTCTGACCTAAAACAAAAGCTCATTACTTCACACCTACAAGGCACAAACTTTACCTGTCACTCATTAGATTAAATTATCTAGTTTCTTATGTAGGCTGACATGAACTCCTTACTATCAGGAATTAAAGATGAAGAATTATTAACAAACATTCCCATTCCTGACTATTACAGGAGGAAAGTTATTGAAGAAGCAGCTTAAGGTGACTGGGCCTAGAGTACTACTTAATTAAACACACACAGATATGCCCCAAGGTTACAATACGTTCTTTTGCCCTGACTACTAGAGGCCAGACATTCTGACCAAAGTTAGATCAAGGTTGTTAATCAGCATGGAGCTGATTAGTTTTGGTGGTACCTGATCTGTGCATCAAAAAGCAGGTTACTTCCTGGTATCTACGTTCAACAGTACTACTGATTACTCTTTCAATCACTTCATTGATGATTTGGAGAGGATGACTGATTAGTAACTGAAGATGGATTTATTTTTGTGAATCTCAACAACCTTCCATATAACCTATATTAGTGTCTGGCTGTACTGAAGCAAGTTGGCCAACTCTGGTGCAAGGGTCTTGAACAGCAAAATGACATTGCTAGACTCCAATTTCATTGTTTGCTGCATTATCTTCCTTCCTGATATCACATTGACTGGATCAAATTTGTGACACATTGACAATAGGGACCTTAGGTGGTGGTTAAGCAAGATCATCTCCTTGACTCCTTTGGCTGACGGTGTTTGCAAAACTTCAGTTTTGCTTCTGTACTCAACCATTGTTGAACTTGTATGTATTTTATGACGTATTCACCTGTTACTTGCCTAGTAGTCCACCCCTAATTGCCTTTAAGAAGGGGGTACTGAGCTGTATCGGTGTTTAGGGACACTAACATTGTTGTTAAAGATGGGAGTGCTAGGATTCTGAACTGCACACAATAAAGATAATATGCAGTACCAGGTTCTGGTTTCCAATTTTCTTCCCGTCTATCCTGAAAGCATTCTCTCATTCTATAGAATTGTTGAAAAGTACAACTTTTCTTTTAGTATCTCACCAATACTGAATATGGAAAATCAGACAGCGAATTTCAGTGGGTACGGCGCTAAACATATCTTCATCTGACATATACATTTAGGAAGATTACACCAAAGAGCACTAGATAATGCCCATTCTTCCACTTGGATCAGCTGACTTTTTTTTTCCATACAGGCTCAAATCCAAAACTGCATTTGCTGCAGTACTATCGCCCTGGATCAATTAACTCTATATAAACGGAATAATAACATTCAAAATTTCACAAAATGACGTGATTTTTCAGCATTGAGAAGTGTATCCATATCTGGAGGACTTGCAAGATGAGAGCGAAAAGGGTGCAATGATTTTCACGAGCAGAATAAACTAATTTCATTCAAGATTTCTAATATTTGAATGCATAAACTTTGAAAAGAGTGACATGGTGAAAATGATGATTTTAGAATTACTTTGCAATTTGACACATTCTCCAATTCTAAACAAAACGTTTAACATTCATGAGGGGTATAGAAAGTGAATGGCAGGTGTTTTTTCCCTACAGTAGGGGATTTCAAGACTGCAGACTTTTTAAGGTGACAGGATAAGGATTTAAGGAGGATGTGAGAGCCAACGTTTTACACAGAGTCTTATGGAATGGACTTCCAGAGGAGATGGTGGATGAGGATGCAGTTACAACGTTTAAGAGACATTTAGATAAGTACATGAACAAGAAAGGTTTGAAGAGATAAGGGCCAAGCGCAGGCAGGTGGGACTAGTTCAGTTTGGGATTATGGTTGGCATGGACTGGTTGGATCGAAGGGTCTGCTTCCATGCTATATGACTGTATGACTACTCAAAATGTTTAACAGGTTTTTAGGTATTCAAGGTACTAATGCGAAAAGCCAACTTAAGATTGGGCCACTACTGTCCTTAAAATGGTAAGCATACCAGTTTTCATTTTTCTTTTCATTCGCGTCATATTAATGTGGTTATTGTGTAATAATTTATAGGTTTTTAAAATGCAGATTTTCAAGATGACAATTCTTGCCTTCCTACAAGTAGACTGTTACCTATTGAATAGATTCCATTGATGAAACTCACCAGATTAGCAAGGGACATTTTTTTTCACTTTTACACTAGAAACCCTGTGTTGTGTGGTATGACATGCATAGGATATCTGAACCTTGAGATGCATATCTAAAACGTCATCAAACAGCTCTTCTGAGATGTTTTTGTAACAACTCCTTCCTAAGACACTTGCTGCCCACTATCTACATTGTCTGAGTCTCACAGGGGATCAGACTGACACATGTCTAAAAAATCATGAAGTGTTTACTCCACACAATTCTCTCACTTTACATGCATAAAGAATTTTTTTAGCTGGCTGTCAAAACTGTAAAGTCATCTCCTGCTTTTATCTGCCACATCCAGTTTGTAGCTGGGATTTTTAATAAATATTTTTAGTGCCAAACACATTTTCTGGAGGTCTTTTACAGATATTTGCTTCGCAATCGACAATGAAAACATTAATAACCAACATATTACGTTCACACGGAATCCCATCAAGAACATCCCATATTTGAAAGGAACGGTAGCATTTTAATTTGAAAGCTAAATGAACTGTCCAATTGGATTTTGTTAGGTTGATACATTTTTATCACTGCTTCTGGTTAAGAAACATACTTCACAGCCAAGTAAGCGAATACTCAAATCTGCAGTCTGGGATTTGCATAAATTCACCTTGCTTTAACAAAGCTCTCATTTAACCTGCCATGTTTGACCACTTGAACATTAATTTGCCTGGCACCGCTGATGGTAAAATGGCAAACTGTGGGCTGTTATTAAATAAATCTGCAATTAGAAGTGAAATAACTGTCAGCTATTCTGTCTGACTGCTTAAACTGTAAGTCACTGATAACGTATGAATAAATGTGAATCTAATACTGTTCTGTGTGGTCAAGCTGCACGATGAACAACATTCAACAGCCTGTACCATGCATCATGTGGAACAACGAGTGATTGTGATCCAAGTGTGCTTCCATGATGAACATTAAGTTACATTTATTCATACATCCTAATTCCAGTCTACTTTACCTTTTTGAAATGTCACCAGAGGTCAGCCTATCTTGACAGTTCAAACTAATTCCCGATTCTCAAGTTGTAATGATGTAAGTGAAATCTTGTCTATGGAGAGATGTCCTCAAAAACACCACTAAATTAATTTGTCATTGAGTAGTTCCAAACAAGATGCCATTTCATGAGAACATATTCAATCATCTTTGGCTATTTCACCACAGAAGGTTAGCGTACAGGTATAGCAAGCAATTAAAAAGCCAAATAGTATGTTTGCTTATCCTACAGTAAGGAAATCTTGCTGTAAGATACAGTGCTTTCGAGAGACAACAACTGGAATAGTATGTTTTGTTTTGTTCTTCTTATCCAAGGAAGGATACGCTTACCTTTGAGGAATTGCAACAAAAATTCATTAGATTGATTTCGGGGACAAGAGGGCTATGCTATGAGAAGTGATTGAATAGGATGGGCCTATATTCTGTGTTTTACAAGATTGAGAGGTGATCTGATTGAAATAAATAAAATTCTGAAGAAACTTGGCAGAGTAATTACTGAGAAACTGTTTCCCCTAGCTGGAGACTCTAGAACTATCCAGCCATCATTTTAGACGAGGGAGTTGGCTAATTAGGATAGAGAAATGTCTTCACTCAGAGTATTGTGAATCTCTAAAAATGTCTGTTCCAAAAAAATATGGATACTCAATTAATCAGAATATTCCAGTACGAAACAGTTGGCATTATATGGCATTAAAGAAATCAAAGAGTTTGGTTTTAGGGCAGGAAACAGGAGTTGATATGGCAGATCAAGCATGATCTTATGAAAAGGTGGAGTAGGCTCCAGAGTAATAGGGCCTATTCCTGTTCCCACTCTGATTCAGTTTCCTCCTAAATGTGTCACTAGAGATTCAGTTGTTCAGTTTCCTTCCCTACTTCATTTAATTTGTGTTCTCTGGGGTGTTATCTTTTCCTTATGTATGTTTCCTTCATAGCAATAACCTCCTCCACTCTCCCAACTCTACCCGTGATTTTAGTGATCACATTTAGCAACTTCACATTGATTTCTAACTTCCAGCTTTCCTGTGACACAATGGTAGAACCATTACATCCTTATTTACTCCATACTGTAAATGGGTCAAAGTAAAATCACTTCTTTAATTTCTAAGATACTGTAACCTTACGTCTCTTGCAAATCCAATGCTAGGTAGACAAGATAGTGAATGAGGTGTTTGGTATGCTTGCCTTTATTGGTCAGAGCACTGAGTATTGGAATTAGGAGGTCATGTTGCAGCTGTACAGGACATTGGTTAGGCCACTTTTGGAATACTGCATTCAATTCTGGTCTCCCTGCTATCAGGAAGGATGTTGTGAAACTTGAAAGGGTTCAGAAAAGATTTACAAGGATGTTGCCAGGGTTGGAGGGCTTGAACTATAGGGAGAGACTGAATAGGCTGGGACCACTTTCCCTAGAGCGTCAGAGGATGAGAGGAGACCTTATAGGAGTTCATGAGATCTTGAGGGGCATAGGTAGGGTGAATAGACAAGGCCAAAACTACAGGGCACAGGTTCAAAGTGAGAGTGGAAAGATTTAAAAGGGACCTATGGGGGAATGTCGTCATGCAGAGGGTCGTGCATGTAAGGAATGAGCTGTCAGTGGAAATGGTGGAGGCTGGCACAATTACAACAATTTAAAAGGCATCTGGATGGTTACATGAATAGGAAGGATTTACAGGGATAGGGCCAAATGCCAGCAAATGAGACTGGTGGCTTGGATGAGTCGGACCGAAGGGTCTGTTTCCATGCGGTACTGACTCTATAACTACGATCCCATACCTTCAACAGTTACACAGAGTTCCTCATTTTCATGATCACCATCTCCTCGGGTGATCTTCTTTCTACATTTTCAAGATCCAACCTTTTCTTTCATCTGCCTTCAACAACTTTTAATTTTCTAGAAAGTCTTTCCTATATCTCAGGAAACGTTTTATGGCCTCTGACAATACCAGCAGACACACAGGAGGAACACTCTTACCTGAAAACATGATATTATCCTCATGTATAGTAACCCAAATCTTACAATTGCAACTCTTATATTTCTCAACACTACTTATCCTGCTACAGTACTCAAATCCTTCTCAAAGCATTCTTCCCTTAATCATCTAAGCTGCAAAGACGTCATCCTGCTGGCAGATAGTGGGTAAGAAAATCTTGTTCATTTTTGTACAAATCTAATTTTATTAGGCAGCATTCAATTGAAATCTATAAAATCTGAAGTTCCCTGGCTCATGCAGGGTTTTATCAAAGTATCCACTGAATGCCATTTGGGCTTGGTTAAAGAAACAGTTTCACCAATTCCTCTCTAACTGGGTCTGATCAGTCTTGTGTGTTAGGAGCATATAAACCTGATCCTAGTTTGAAATACAACAGAGTGCAAGAGTTATCCTGTTCAAATAGTGTACCAATTGATGTAAGTCTACTAAAATATATAAAAAATAAGTAAATACAATATGGTTAGCACTGCTGCCTCACAACACCAGGGACCCGAGTTCGATTCCAGCCTTGGACAACTGTCTGTGTGGGGTTTGCACATTCTCCCCGTGTCTGCGTGGGTTTCCTCCCACAGTCCAAAGAAGTGCAGGTCAGGTGGAGTGGCCATGCTAAATTGCCCATAGTGTTCAGGGATGTGTAGATTAGGTGGGATATAGGGGAATGGGTCTGGGTGGGATGCTCCAAGGGTCAGTGTGGACTTGTTGGGCCGATGGGCCTTCTTTCCACACTGTAGGGATTCTGTGATGATGATGAATATTGAATGAAATAGTGAAGTAGTTAATTAGGATGCATTAAGGATGACAGCACAGGGGGCATGCAACAGCTCTGGCATGTGGGAGTTCCAGGATACCAGTCCAGTCCGGGGAAAATAGGTCTGCAGTAAGTGTTATCAGCCTGAGCAACTTTGGCTTGGAGTTATGAGGTGGCGATTGAACTACAGGCACTGTGACGCATCAGGGAGGTGGAATGTTATCTGGATCTTTTGTACCAGGAGGCATTCACACCTCTTAACATAGGGTCTTCTGATTTGATCAGTGTTCATGGATAGCAAAAAATGGGAGTACAAGTGAGGCAAGTAAGGGGATCCACTGGGCAGGAACACAGAAGCCTCAGCTTTTCCAAGTGTCCAACAGGTTTGAGGTACTTTCAACTAGTTTGGATGAGAGCAAGGGCTGCAGGATAGATGCGTTAACTGACCATGGTGACATGCTGCAGGAAGCAATTCAAGCCCTCAGAAAGGAATATATTGGCAGTAGAGGGCAGTATAGTGAGAGTGATTGACACCATTCTCTGCAGCAAAGGGCAAGAGTCCAGACAAAAGTGCTGTCTGCCCAGTGCCAGAGTTCGGGAGATCTACTCAGTGCTGGAGAGGAACTTGCAGTGGAGGGTAAAGATCCAGTCCTTGTGGTCCATAAGGTACCGAAGACAATGGGCAGGAGAAAGGAAGTTCCACATAGTGTGAGGAGCCAGGCACGAAATTAAGCAACAGGACCTCAAAAGGTCATAATCTCTAGATTGCTACCTGAGTCAAATGAAAACATTAAATCATATTAGAGACATGAATACATAGCTCAAATACTAGCGTGGGATAAGTGCCTTCAGGTTTGTGGGGCACTGACACCAATTCCAGAGAAAGTGGGGTCTGTACTAGTAGAATGGTCTCTCCCTGAACTGTGCAGGGACTGGCGTTCTATATGGACTGCATAACTGAGAATATAGAGAGAATTCTAAAGTAAATAGAGGACAAAGGATCAAAACTGGGAAGAGATGGCAGGTTAAAGAAGAGAGACATTGCAAAGGCATAGATGGCATCAATATGGAAAATGACAAACACACCGTGACAGAAAGGGACAGTCAGTACAAATCTCAGAGTAAACCAACAGAAGTTAGAAAAGGAAGAGAAAGGATAAAACTGAAGACTCTGTATCTGAATGAACATAGCATTCAAAACAAAACAGATGAACCAACAGCGCAAATAGAAATAATTGAGTATTATCTGGCCGCCATCACAGAGATATGGCAGCAGGGTGACATAGATTGGGACTTGAAAATTGAAGAGTACAGGACATTTGTGAAGAACAGGAAAGATGGCATTAGCACAACAGAGAGGGTTGACTGAAGTTCAGAAAACCAGGACATGGAAACAGTTGTGTGGTGGTGAGGAATGAGAGATGAGTCACTTATGTGAGTGGTGTACAAGGCCCTAACAGTAATCACACTGTACCATGGAGCACATGAGAAATAATGGAAGCTTGTTAGAAAGGCATGGTGATAACCATGGGAGAGATTTTAAAATACATATAGACTGGAAAGGACAAAGTAGCATAGATGAGGATTTCAAAGCATGTTGCAGGGATAATTTCTTGGAACCCTGTGTTCTAGAGCCAGAGACCACGCCATACTAGACATGGAGTTGTGCAAAGCAGGATTAATTAATAATCCCATAGTGAAGGAACGCCTAGGTAGCAGTGACCACAACATGATGGAAATTTCCATGCATTTGAAGGAGAAAGGAGTGGGCCACTGAGCTTATGAAAGCAGAGCTGGCTACAGCGATTGGCAAATTAGGTTAACGGACAGTCATCCATCCTGATGTCTATACCTATGACATATTAGAATAAATTAACAGAGACAGAAAGAAGGTTCTGGGAGGTTCAGCAGGCTTAAAAGTGGATACGTCAGCAGGCCCAAATGAGATGTATCTCAGACTGTTGAAGCAGCAAAGGAAGATGACATCAGAAGCCCTGAAAGTAATTTCAAATGCTCTCTGGCCTCATGTATGGTACCAGACACTGAGGACAGCTAACTTTGTCTCATTATTAAAGAAGGGACAGACCAAGAATTTAAAGGTCAATCAGTCTAATCTTGGTGGTGGGGAATTAGAAAGAATTCTGAGGGACTGACTATACCTGCACTTGGACAGACGCTAATTAACCATACATAATCAGCATGATTTGTTAAAAGGTCGTATTTAGCATACTTGGTCAAAGTTTTTGAAGAGTCTAACCAGGAGTGTTTCTCTGGGCAGACAGGTCAAAAAAGTAAGAGCCCATGGCAAAGTGGCACGTTGGATCCAAAATTACAGGGAAGCAGAGGGTGACGTAGCAGGATTTTTCTGTGACTGGAAGCACATTTTCAATGGGGTTTAGTCAGGCTTGATGCTGCAGCCTTGCTGTTTTTGAGGTGCGTGTTAATGATTTGGACTTAGAAAAAAAAGAATTTTTGTTCATAGGGTGGTAAATCATGGAGAGAATAGCTATAAGCTGTAGGAGGATATCAGCAGCATGCTCAGGTAGGCTGACCAGCGTCAAAGGGAATTCAACCTGTAAAGATGCAAGGTGATGCACGTGGGGAGGGCTAATAAGGCAAAGGATTACACTATGAAAGTACTGAAGATCAGGGGGACTTTGCTTTGCATTTCTACAGATCCCTGAAGGCTGAAGGGAAGGTCAATAAGGTATATGGGATACCTTTTGTCAATAACCAAGAGAGAATAAAGGAATGAGGATGTTATGCAGGAGGAGTATAAAAAGCCTGTTAGCCCACACGGGAGTACTGTGTGCAGTTCTGGCCACATTATGGAAGGACGTGATTCCACTAGAGACAGCACTGAGGAGACTTACCAGGATACCATCTGTGCTAGAAGGTCTGAACTATGCATAAGGATTGCTTAGAGAGTGTGGTTGTCTTCCTCAGAGCAGAAAACTCGAGAGGGCACTTGACTGGTGTATCTGATTACTAGAGGCATAGACAGAACAGAAAGGAAAGCACCTTTTCCATTAGTAGAGGGCTCAATGACCAAAGAGCATAGATTAAAAAGTGTAAAGACAGTGTCTTTTTTGTATTTTGATTGTGGAGTGAAATGGGAAAAGAACTGTTTCATACAGAGGCATCTAGGCGTACAGGTCCACAGTTCCCTGAAAGTGGCAACCCAAGCGGATCAGGTGATCAAGAAGGCACATGCTATATGTGTCTTCACTACGATGTTCCAAATATGGCCTATTTAAAGTTCTATTCAGCTGCAATTTTTATATTCTGTGCCCCAGCCAGTGAAGACACATATAGCATGTGCCTCCTTGATCACCTGATCCGCTTGGGTTGCCACTTTCAGGGAACTGTGGACCTGTACGCCTAGATGCCTCTGTATGTTCGTGCTTTCAAGGTTTCTGCCATTTACTACATACTTCCCTCCTGCATTCAATCATGTTCTTCACAGCCTACAACACATTACTGATGACGAGGAGCAACTCGTCAAGATCTTCCTCGCACCTCCACTTCTCGCCTTCAAACAACCGCCAAACCTTAATCAGACTACTGTTCGTAGCAAACTAGCCAGCCTTCAGGACAATATCAACCACAACACTATGCGACCCTGTCATGCCAACCTCTGCAAGAATTGTCATGATCTTCGACATGGACGCTACCATCACACATGGGAACACCAGCTAGCATGTGCACAGCAGATACTCACGTGACTCAGTCAGCGTCTATCTCATACACTGCAGGCAAGGATGCCCCGAGTATTGTATATTAGCGAAACCACGCATATGCTATGACAACGGATTAATGGACACTGCACAACAATCGCCAACAGGGATGTTCCCTCCCAGTGGGGGGAACAGTTCAGCAATCAAGGGCATTATTTTTTTCTATTCATTTTGTGGGATGTGGGCATTGCCGGATGGCCAGCATTTCTTGCCCATCCCTAGTGGCCCTTGAGAAGACGGTGGTGAGCTGCCTTTTTGAACCGCTGCTGTCCTCCTGCTGTGGGTTGACCCACAATGTTATTAGGGAGGGAATTCCAGGATTTTGACTCAGTGACAGGGAAGGAACGGCGATATATTTCCAAATCAGGATGGTGAGTGACTTGGAGGGGAACTTGGAGGTGGCGGTGTTCCCACATGTCTGATACCCTTGCCCTTCTAGATGGAAGTGGCCGTGGGTTTGGAAGGTGCTGTCTAAGGATCTTTGGTGAATTTCTGCAGTGCATCTTCTAGACAGTACACACTGCTGCGACTGAGCGTCGTAGGTGGAGAGAATGAATGCTTGTGGATGTCGTGCCAATCAAGCGGGCTGCTTTGTCCTGAATGGTGTCAAGCTTCTTGACTCTTGTTGAGGCTGCACTCATCCAGGCAAGTGGGGAGTATTCCATCACACTCCTGGCTTGTAGATGGCAGACAGACTTTGAGGAGTCAGGAGGGGAGTTACTTGCCGCAGTATTCCTAGCTTCTGCCTGCTCTTGTAGCCACTCTGTTAGTGTGGTGAGTCCAGCTGAGTTTCTGGTTAATGGTAACCCCCAAAATGTTGATAGTGGGGCATTCAGTGATGGTAACACCATTGAACGTCAAGGGACAGTGATTAGATTACCACCATCACCAATAAGAGACAACCAGCCGCGGATTTTCGGGTAATAGTCCTCCAAGGTGGACGTCAGGATACGCAACAACGCAGAGTCGCCGAGGTCTTGATTCAATTTCGCACTACAGGTGACCCCACCACACTATACACTCCCCTTCGCAGGCACACGCACATGCTCCCATACTCCCTAACACATACTCCCAGACACGCGTGCCCACACGCGCAGACACAGACAAACACACACACATGATCTCTCCCCTGTGCAAACACACACACACACACACACACACAATGTTTCGCATGCAGATGCAGACACAAACACACAGACACGATTTCCCAGGCGCGCAGACGCAACCACAGACACACACACATATGATGTCTCGTACGCAGATAGAGACAAAGACACACACAGACACACACGATCTCTCATGCGCTACCACGCGCGCAGACACAGACACAGATAAACAGACACGATCTCTGGCATGCGCAGACACGGACACGATCTCTGCTGCGCGCAGACACAGACACAGGGACACAATCTCTGCCATGCACAGACAAAAACACACGATTTCTGCCGCACGCAGACAGACGCATAGACACGATCTCTGCTGTGTGCAGACGCAGACGCAGACACAGACACACAAGAACACACACAAACACGGTCTCTCACTTGCTCCGACACAGACTCTCACACACGCGATTTCTCACGCACACAGACACACACATATGATTCGCACGCAGACAGACACACACACGCGATGTCTCATGCACACGCAGACATACACACAATCTCTGCTGCATGCTGACACAAACACACACACATGATCTCTCACGTGCTCCGACAGAAACAGACACACGCACGCACGTGCACATGCACATGCACACCCGCTGCCTCGCGCGCAGGCACACGCACATGCACATGCGCTGCCTCGCGCGCAGGCACACAGGCACACACACGCACACACACCCCCCACTGTCTCACGCGCAGACACACACACACACACCCCCCCGCTGCCTCGCGCGCAGACAGACACAGACACAGGCACACAAACACACCCACACACACCTGCTGTCTCACGCGCAGACAGACACAGGCACAGACCCACACACTCCCACAGATCCTCTCATGCTCGCGCACATATACACACACACATGCGCACCTCTCACACACGCCCATATAGGCAGACACAAACACAGACACACACAAAGAATCTCTCACACACTCCTCCTCCCCCCACCCCCACACACACACACTCGGACAGATTCACACACATTTTTACTTCACAAACAAGGAGTCACAGAACCTCGATGAGCCTAGGTTTCACTCACAATTAAGGACAGACAGTCATACAGCACGGAAACAGACCCTTCAGTCCTACTCATCCATGCCGACCAGGTTTTCCCATTTGCATGTTTTTGGCCCATATCCCTCATGTACCTGTCCGAACGTCTCACATTCTGATAAACACAGACATACCCCCATGCTTCCACCCACACACCCCACGCTCCCACTCAAACACCGTCAGTCAACATGGTGTTTTATAAATTCTTACTTCAGGAATAAAACCAACCTGACTCCAAACCAAAATACAAACAGATTCTAAACAAGGCCTCATACCTATCATGCATTCTCTGACCTCAAATGTCACCTCTTCTTTACAGTGATAAAACCTTTACTTCTCTCAGGACAGTGACTTGAAAGAAATTCAGGGATATAAATATTAAATCAATTAAAACTTTCAAAATGATTAAAGATTTAACAGCATCTTAGGCTTTTTAATACATCCTCCTCAGTTGTGTGACCCTTTGATCTTCTACTTATAAATTCTGTGCCTGAGGCCACCTCTCTCACTAACATCTCAAGGAGGAGCGAGGCTCCAAAAGCTTGCGCTTTTAAGTAAACCTGTTGGACTATAACCTGGTGTCGTGTGATCTCTGATCTTGTCCACCCCAGTCCAACAGCAGCACCTCCACATCACACGTTACATTTGTCTTGATTAAATTCCATCTGTCCTAGTCTCCAGCTTTCTATGTCCTGCTATATCCTCTGGCAATCCTTCTCATTATCTGCAGCTCCGCCAATCTTTGTGTTGTACACAAACTTATTTATTAGGCCACCTACACTTTCCTCCAAGTCATTTATATATATTGCAAACAACAGGGGTCCCAGCACTGAGCCTTGTGCAACACCACTGGTCACAGCTCTCCAGTCAGAAAAACACCCTTCCACCGCTATCCTGTCTTCTGTGAACAAGCCAATTCTGAATCCATCTTATCAGCTCACCGTGGAGCCCATGTGACTTCACCATCTGTATCAGCCTGCCATGAGGCATCTTGTGAAAAACCTTGCTGAAGTCCATATAGACAACATTCATTGCCCTCTCCTTTTTGTCACTTCCTCATTAAACTCAATCAAGTTTGTGAGACATGACCTCCCCCGCACAAAGGTATGCTGCCCATCACTCTTATGGGAAAATCAAGAAATAGGAGATTGCTGTTTAAAAATACAGGATTGCCCATTTAAAACAGGGATGAGATGAAAGCTTTCCTCTCAGAGTCATGAGTTTTTCCAACTCTCTTCATCCAAAGGCAGTGGAATCGGAGTCTGAATGTTTAAGGAAAAACTGAATCGATTCTTGGTAAGTAAGGAGCAAAAGGTCAGTACAGTTAGGTGTGAATGTGGATTTGATGTTACAATTAGGTTAGTCACAGTCTTATTAAATGGCAGAGCAGGCTCAAGAAGCTGAAAAGCCTACACTTGCTCCATGTCTGTGTGTTCCATAAATCTCCCTCATAGCATTAAAAGCAATTGTTGACTCAACTCAATATTTGCCATGACCTCAAAACTGTGCAACTCCATACTTTTCCAAAACATTATTTCCCTTAACAATTGGGAAGATCGTAATACCGACGCTTAACCATACTTCACAATAGCAGCTTTCTGCCTCCTTTTTATTAATTTCAAACACAGTGGTAAGCTTCATTCTAGCTTTTTACTTCACAAACAAGGAGTCATAGAACCTCGAAGAGCCTAGGTTTCACTCACAATTAAGGACAGACAGTCATACAGCACGGAAACAGACCCTTCAGTCCTACTCATCCATGCCGACCAGGTTTTCCCATTTGCATGTTTTTAGCCCATATCCCTCTAAACCTTTCCCATTCATGTACCTGTCCGAACGTCTTTCATAATTTGTGACTGTCCTACATCTATCACTTCTGCTGATAGTTCATTACACATACGAGCCACCCTCTGTGTGAAAAAGTTGCCCCTCGGGACTCTTTTAAATCTTTCTCTGCACATCTTAAAATTATGCCCTCTAGTTTTGAACCCCCAGCCATGCTTCACAGTAACACAAGTGAGTTTTTCTTATATTAGTTCATGGGATGTGGATGTTGTGGATCAGGCCAGAGTTGTTGCACATTCACCACGAGGTGGTGGTGAGTTGCCTTCTTGAATTGCTGCAGTCCTTGAAGTGTAGGTACACCCACAGCACTGTTAGTGAAGGAACAGCAATACAGTTCTAGGTCAGGATGTTAAGTGGCTTGGAGGGAAGTGTTCAGATGATGGTGTTCCTACATATCATGTTTCTTTGTCCTTCTGGGGGTCAAAGGTCATAGATTTTGAAGTTGCTTTTACAAAGGAGCCCTGGTGAGTTACCACGGTGGTTCTTGTATGCAGCAGACACAGCTGATACTGTGTTTGTAGTGGAGAGCATAAATGTTGCAGGTGGTGGATAGGGTGAAAATCAAACAGGCTGGTTTGTGGGAGCGAAGTACTGCAGATGCTGGAATCTGTACTGGAAACAAATGCTAAATATCACAGCGGGTCAGACAGCATCCATGGAGAGAGAGCAAGCTAACGTTGAGTCTAGATGATTCTTCATGGGGTTTGGTTTGTCCAGGATAGCATCAGACTTCTTCAGTGGTATTGGAACTGCAGGGAAGTAATCCAACACACTCCTTATATATGCCTTGTAGATGGAGCACAGACTCCAGGGAAGCAGGTGGTGACTTACTTGCCACAGGACTCCTAACCTCTAACTTGCCGCTATAGCCACAACATTTGGTTATATACAACTGGTTGTATACTGCTGAGACTCCGTCTGCGCCAAAACCAAATCCAAACAAGATTAGAATGTCTGAAGAAGGGTCTTGACCCGAAACGTCAGCTTTCCTGCTTGGCCTGCTGTGTTCATCCAGCTCTACATCTTGTTATCTAAGATTAGAATGTCCTTTTGTTCAAAAAGTGTATCAAAGTAGATC
Organism: Ginglymostoma cirratum; assembly: GCA_024137785.1. NCBI lineage: Eukaryota > Metazoa > Chordata > Chondrichthyes > Orectolobiformes > Ginglymostomatidae > Ginglymostoma > Ginglymostoma cirratum. The sequence continues at coordinate 38,687,743 of JAHRHZ010000098.1, forward strand.
TTCATGTTGTTTATTATTTAATAATAATAGACCACTTCTATATTACCAAGACATTGACCACAACCATGCTGGCTGAAGGATGATTCCAGGCCACATTCTTGCTGCTGACCAACTGTTCCTAATTATAAACTCGCAGGAATAATACAGCTAGACTTACTTTTTCATATCAACTCTTATCTCTTTAGCAGGGGATGCTGTTGGAAGAACTATTGATATCTTGTTCTGTTGTGGACTTCGGTAGCAAGTTTGGCATATTGACTGCGCCTGAAGGACGCAGTAGTTTTCCCGCTGTGAGGTAAGTGGAAATGTGATTTCAAGTATGTCCTGAGTGTCTTTCAAGTGTATATGTGCACGTTAGGAAATGTGATGCTCGCCTTTTTTAAAAAAGATTAACAATGTGTGGAATACATAATCTATTACCTACGAATAAAAGCAGCAATTTTGTTTAAAAATATATAGAGTTGAGTGCAGGTACTCAAATGGAGATGTTCAGTTTGTGGAGCATTTGTCCAAAGCTATATTGTTCCACAGATCAATCAAAATCCATTCAAACTGACAGGAATATAATCGGTCTTCTCTAGGTCAGGTGGGCATTTTGATCAGGACAAATATTGTGGCCATTTATGATCAAATTATTCAGCATGTCATGTAATATTTAGTAATATATTTCAATGGAATATTGCTGGAAATGATGTTGGATCCCTTCATTCACAATGAATTGGCGAACACAGCTGATGGCACAACATTGTTGCTATAAGTAATCATTTCTAGTCTTCCTGTAGCCCTTGAACATTATTTATATGCTATTCAACAAGTGATATGTCTATACTCTGGGATGAATTAAGGACTACCCTTCATATAAATCTGAGATACCTCCCTTTCTTGAAGTAAAACATAGAATGCTTCAAAAACACGGAACAAAAAAGGGAGTATTTACAAGCAATAGCCATCACAGAATAGTACCATCACTGTACCTGCAATGTAACCATGTATGCCACACTGCATTCATGGGTTTGAAATAAAGATGCTGTACACCAGTGCTGTCAAAAAGGGGAGGGGAAATTTGCTGTCACACTTAATCATAATAGGTATGACAAACCTGGCTTTGCACATTCATTATTCCATAAATCTGGTATTTTCAATAAACATTTTTCAGACCAATCTTCAGACATCTCGCTAATTCTGTCTAAAGGAAATTCCTATTGAAGTACTGCAATAGCTCCCATGACATTCTTAAAAGTAGGCTGAATCACCAAATAGCACTTTATAAAATCATATCTTCACGTCTACTCTTAACCTCAAAATCCCTTCAAAAACAAGTGCAACAGTCTGTCATTGCCACAGAACACCCAGTGCAGATCCTTTCTTTTGAAGTGTGTACTTACATCACTAAGCTTGTCTCGGGAGCTGCTCCTCTGTGGGCTGTTGGCTTCTCTGACATTCTCACCCTCGCTGTGCCTGCCATTTTCTTTGGATGAGACCTTCATCTATAAGATGAGAGAGAGTGAGAGATGCTTAAGTAATAGCAAAACTATACTGTAGGATGACGAATGAACAACTACAGCTGTAGGATCAGTGTGTTAAATTTACCGATGGAAGGTTACACTTCAAAAGCACCATGGTAGATCTTTACTGTTGATTCTTTTCTGGAAGTACAACCCAAACTTAATCAATAAAAGGAACAGGGGAAACAAAACACAATTATGAACTTATATAACACCTTCAAGGATACGCAAAAAAGTTCATAACAATGTATTATTTTAGTAATCAGTCTTTCAATGGGATTGGACTGACAATACTCTGGCTTTAAGGATAGTATCCCACTAAAGAAATCAAATATCCAAAACTTTTCCATTAATTGGTATTCCAAACAAATTATTATTTTAAGAAGCAAGGACATTTTGTGAACACCGTTCCATATGTAGGGGGTTATGAACTCATCCATTTTATTGTTCACAAGACAGGTGGAAAGTCAAAGCAGTGTTGTTAAACAGGTTGCATGGCAGCGTCAACCAAAAGATAAGGCAATATGCTGAGATCAAGGTGTTAGAAGAAAGGATGGGAAATCTTGTTAAATTACAGTTTATTATCTCAATATTTCACATTACTTTAGACTGCACTTTTAATAATACAAATACATCAGCCAATGTGCATTTGCTAAGAACCAATAATCAACAAAGGATCAAACAATCTGGTTTTGGTGCCATGGACGGAAGAATGAGAGTGCAGGTATTCACTGGAACAGAAAGTAGAAACCAAATGAAGCTTAGCATCTTGGGGGTTTAGTGTTTCATCAGTGCTGTCCCTAAGTAGAAGCCTAAACTATGTCAAATCACAAAATGGAAATTAAACTCACAAACTTTTTACTCAGGCAACAGGGTTACCGATTAAAAAAAGAAGAAAAACTCTGTGACTATAACAAAAATTACACTGCCCCCATTTGTGACTAAATATTAACCTGTGGTGTCACATAACTAACTGTAAACATAAGCTATGAACTTCTTTACAGCAACTGTACCACTGGTCAAAACCCCATTTACTCATTCAAAAGGCTGTCAATACATTTCAAAAATGTCAGGCAGCAAAAATATGTCGTTGACAAATAAAGGAGAATTAAACATGAGAGGCACCTGATTTTCTAATGAAATGCATGGCTGAGAGCTCCTTGTGTGCACAGAATGGGAGATGACAACCTCCATGAGACACGCCATAAGATACAGGAGCAGAATTTTGCCATTCAACCACTGAATCTATGCCGCCATTCGATCATGACTGATCATGCTTTTAACCCCATTCTCCTGCGTAACCTTTGAGTCCTCACTAATCTATGTCTGTCCTGAAGACGCCTGATGACTTTGGCCTCCATAGTCTTCTGCTGAAATGCACTGCAGAGACTCAGTACCCTCTAGCTGAAGAAATTGCTCCTCATCTCAGTTCTAAAGGGATTGTCTCTTCACAGTGCCCTTTGGTCCAAGTATTTCCTCCACTGGAAAGATCTTCTCCACATCCAAGCTATCCAGGCATCCCAGTCTTCCATTTCAATCAAAGCCCCCTTCATCCTACTAAACTCCATCAAGTACAGACTCCAGATTCCTATTATGACAAGACCTACATGTGAGCCTCCTCTGGTCCGACTCTAAAGCCAGCAAAAAAACTTTCCTTAATTGTGGGTCCAAAACTGCTCACAATATTCCAAATGCAATATTGTGACCAAAGCCTGATACAACCTGAGCAGTACATCCCTGTTCTTGTACTTTAGCCCTCTCAAAATGAATGCTTTCATTGCATTTGTCTTCCTAACTGTCAACTGAACCTGCATGTTAACCTTAAGAAGATCCTGAAAAAGGATTCCCAAGTCTCTTTTTGCTTCAGATTTCCGAAGCCTTTCCCCATTTAAAAGATAATTGAAGCCTCTTCTTCCTACGAAAGTGCATAACCTCACTTTCTCATTATATTCCATCTGCCACTTCTTTGCCCATTTTCTAAGCCTGCCCAGGTCCTTCTGCACCATCTCCCCCTCCTCAACACAACCTGTCCCTCCACCTTTGTGTAACCTGCAAACTTGGCTTCAATGCTCTTAGATTCTTCGTCCACATTGTTAATGTAAAATGTTCATTATGAATAGTTGTGGTCCAAACAATGAACCCTGTGGAACTCAACTAGTCACCAGCTGCCATCTTGAAAAAGACTCCTTTATCTCCACTTTCTATCTCTGCCAGTCAGCCAATCCTCTATCCATGCCAGCACTCTTTCCCCGGCACCATTTAATTTAGCAGCTTCCCAAGTGGCGTCTCGTTAAAGGCCTTCTGGAAATCCAAATAGATCACATTCACTGACTCTCCTTTGAGAAAGTAACAAATTTATACAAAGTGTTCTAACAGATTTTTCAGGCATGACCTCCGCTTGACAAAGCCATGCTGACTCAGCCCTACTTTACCATGCACTTCCAAGTACTCTGCAATCTCATTCTTAACAATGAACTCTACAATTTTACTAACGACAGAGGTCAGGCTAACCATCCAATAATTTCCTGTCTTCTGCCCCTCCCTTCTTAAACAGGGGTGTTACATTAGCCATTTTACAGTCCTCTGGCACCCTGTCTGACTCCAGCGATTCCTGAAAGATCACCAATGTCTCCACAATCTCCTCAGCTATCTCCTTCAGAACCCTGCAATGCAGTTCATCCAGTCTGGGTAATTTATTACCTTTGGATCTTTCAGCTTCCCCAGCACCTTCTCCTTATTATCGCCAGTACACTCACCTCTGCCTCTGCCTCTGCCTCTGCCTCCGCCTCCCCCCACCCCGACTCTCCAGAAGTTCTGAAATGCAGAATGGATTAAATTTATACAGCAACCTGACACCCGACACTTATTCATTCTCAAAGTGTCAGCAATGGAGTTAGCAATGGGACAAGTCTGCAGTTGATCACGGCTGATTTTTTTTCAACCCCATTCTCCTGCCTTCTCCCCATAACCTTTGATACCTAAAAGAAACTGATAGAAAACAACTTATCAACATCTGTGGTTGAAACCGGTGCTATTGAACAGTGTCTCCCTATCTATCCATAACATACACGTCTTGTGTGCTTGCATGAGTGAATGGAAAATTTTAAAAGTTTAAAATAGATAATTTTAGGTTAGCAATTCGACTTATGTTTTTAACCAAGAATAAATAGTCTCATCACAATAATGTTACCTTCTTATTCACGGAAAAAACATGATGTCCATATTCTTTTAACTTGAATTGGGACAGATGGATACTATTGGGGCAATTCAATGGTTTAATGAAATTTTTACATTTGTGGCAATTCTGGGAATAGTGGGACTTGATTTGCAGTAAATTAGGCCAGTGACTTATAACAAAATAAATACCATTCTATTTTTTTTTAATCAACTATCAAAAATCAAGAAAAACTTGCACTCAATCTTGTTGCAGGATCCAGGTTAAGTGCACAATCTGATATATCATTCATTCATAAATTCCCTATAGAGTGGAAACAGGCCCTTCGGCCCAACAAGTCCACACCGAACCTCAAATATCCCACCCAGACCCATTCCCCTCCAACCCACCTAATCTACACATCTCTGAACACTATGGGCAATTTAGCATGGCCAATCCGCCTAACCTGCACATCTTTGGACTGTGGGAGGAAACCGGAGGAAACCCACGCAGCCACGGGGAGAATGTGCAAACTCCGCACAGTTGCCCGAGGGTGGGATCAAACCTGGGTTCCTGGTGCCGTGAGACAACAAATTATTTGTATTTAAATATCGGATTACAATGAGATTGGGCGATATATTTGCAGTCCAAAGATTGCACATATAATAATCTTATGTTACTGCCTTTAATGATCCCAACACCCCCTCTCTCCATTTGTTCTATAAATAGTGGCAGCAGCCACCTGGCCACAATTATACCAAAAAGGTTTCCTCTATAAACAAACAGCATATGCACCATTCAAACCCCCAGGAGCTGCATACTTAACATTCATTAAATCAACATGCTTTCAATGACTCAGGGAATGTCAGCAATTAACTCCAATGCAATGAACAAGCAGGAGGAGAGAGTGAGGAAGAAGGGTGGAAAATATCTGTCCAAGTAACAGTCTAGGAGAGGCTGATCAAGAATGCAAATTAGAATGAATGCCATTGCAATTAACCTATTAGACTAAATACCAATTATTAAACACGCTTGTTCTTTTGGCTCACACTGCTCTGAATTAAGAGGGTCATCAGCTGATTTGACAGATCGTGTTCCTTTACACCTGCTGGCTGCCAGCAGGAGTCCGCACACCCTCTGGCAAGGCAAGCCAACCTGTCTTAATCATTTGTAATTATCCTAACAAGCTCTCGTCGTAATTCTGGTTACAGGAGTTGCTAATCAGCTAAACAAAATTAAATGGTCTAACCTACAATTCAGTTGTCTGCCCCAACACAGAGACACAGAATTATTCCCCACCTGGACCTTAAATCTTTGAAAACCTTAGTATAGGCTAGATGCAAGTGTCAGTGATATCTCCTGTTAATGCTAACTTGCTTTTACAGCTGCAACCCATGAATAGAAGCACCAGTCACATTATCTTGATTGCAAATAAAATGATATTCATTAGTGAATATCTCGACACAGTTATTGCTATACACAGACAGCAGCAGATTTTCTATTCACAGAGTAAGACGGAGCTAGGAAGCAAGATATACTTATAACACATCCAAATGGGTGGGAACTACATTCATCTGGTTCCGCTCTTACCTAATTGCAGCCACAGAATCAATCTGCAGCAGCTTCTCTTCCAGTTGCTACAGAGCTACCATAGATGTTCCACAGGATCTATCCTTAGCGCTCCTATTTCTCATGTAAATACTACTCTTCAGTGGCATTATTCGAAACACAACAGAATTTCCACATGTACACTGATGACACTCAGCCCTAGTTCACCATAGCCTCTAAATAATCAGAATTCTTGTCCAACATGCAGTACTGTTTGAGTAGAAGATTCCCCCAATTAAATGTGTTAGGTAGACTGAAACTTTTTCCCGGCCTCAACTCATCTCCTATAGAAAACCACATCAATGCCTTTGTTGCTCTATACTTTGCTATTTCAATGCCCTCCTAGCTGGTGTCTCCCATTTTATATTCCACAAACCTGAAATGCAAAGCTCTGTTGCTGGTACCCTAACTCACTCCAAGTCCCTTGATGACCGATATTGACTTCAAGAAAAACCTTGAATTTTCAAATTCTTATCTTGTTTTCAAATTCTCCCATGCTCTCCCCTCCGTATCTGAATAATCTGCTTCAGTTACACATTCCAAGATAACTGTGGTCCTATAATTCTGGCTCTGGAGCATCCTCAATTGTAAAAACTCCATCATTAGTTGCCGTGCCAGTCCAGCCCTGAACTCTGAAATTCTTTCCCTAAAATTTCTTGCTTTCCACTTTTAATACACTCCTCAGAGCTGACCAATTTGGCTAAGTTTTATGGTCATTCAGCCCAACATGTCCTTACATGAACGTTCAAATTACGAGCAGAAGGTAGTCAACACCTTGTACCTGCTCAACATTTTAGAAGATTAAGGCCAATCTGACTAAGGACTCAAATCTCCTTCCCTTTCTACTCCCTATAATCTCGGACTCAGTTGTTAATCAAGAATCCATCTATATTAACCATAAAAATATTCAATGGCTCGCCCTCCACTGCTGTGTGGCAAATAGAATTCTACAGACTCTCAACTTTCTGTTGACAGAAAAGAAAATCTCCTCACTTCCATCTTAAATTTGACACCAATTATTTTTTAAACCATGTCCTCAACTTTGAATCTCTTGCACAAGAGAAAACATCCACCTTGTCAAGTCCCCCCAGGATCCTAAACATATTAATAACATGATCTTTCATTCTCCTAAACTCACATGTATACAGTCCCAGTCTGTCCAACCTTTGCAGTTACTGGGTCAAAATCCACAATTCCCCTCCTGATAGCATTGTGGATGTCCCTACACCCCAATGACTGGAATGATTCAAGAAGATATTTCACCAACTTCTAAAGGTTAATCGGCGATGGGCAATAAATGTTAGCCTAGCCAGTGGTGGCCACATTCCAAGGAGGAGATAAAAAAAATTACCCTTCATCTCAGGAATCACGTGGCTTGGAGTAAAATAGTTTAAAGATACTATACAAATACAAGTTATTGATGGTTTACAATTGCCTGCCTATGTGGCAACCTCTAAGATATATTCAATAGGGGGAAATTATACTTCAGTAATGGACATTCCAACAATGCTCATAAACAACCTAGTTAATTGCACGCAAGGAATGAGATATCAATTGTCACTGTCTAAATTTTTCACACAGCATAAGAACAATGAATTTCACACGCAGTCAGCTGGACCAGCTAGGTCACTACAGAAGGAGAAAAATGAAAAAAAAAAGAACAATTTTGAGCTCAAGGCAGTCATAATGTTAAATTATATATCTATTCCAATAAATCTCCTCCCCTTCATCAGCCTGGACCTTCCTGTTCAGAACACCATAGCCAGCTCAAAGTGTGGCAGGGGATTTATATAAATAGCCACTCCCAGTCTGGGGTCAATATCTTAGAGTATTGTTGTTTTCTACAATTAAAATTGTTGAAATTTCAGACATTGAGGATTCCATGGTGTCTTGCTCTGTGAATCAGCTTCATGTTCAAAGAAAGATAATGAAATCTCATAGGAGCACAGGAAACAGAATTAAAATGGAATTTTTCTTAAAAAAACAGTGACTTGGGATAGAAATTCAAGAGAAGCAAATTCTGAGGATTGGTTTGAAGTAAAGAAACTAGTTAGCTATCTGATGTTGATCATTCTTTTTTTCTTATATTTGAGACATACAAAGTCAACGAGAGAAGACGGCAGTTATCTATCATGTTCTCTTGTAATCATCTCTTCACTACTTCACATCTCTCACCACTGTCAAGAGCCCCTGAGGGGTTTCATTTGAAAAGCTCACAGTTTAATCTCTAAATCGTGCTGATCCTTCTACTGCACACTCCTGCCACAGCTCACAATGGACCTGCGCACTTACTTCATTTATTTTTCCTCCGGTGTTATAAAAACACATTTCTATGCCATGCTTTCAAAGCATACGCACATTCCCCCTCATTATTAATAAATACACTTTCATTTATCAAATGCTCCATTTGAGTGCCGCATGGGCCTGGGGCAAAAGGAGACAAATTCTCCCTTTAAGTTGTTATGAAAGGTGTCGCACTGAGCGACCCTAACCCCCATTAACCCAGTTTCTAGTCTGCTTCTACTGGGAACAATGAGGCTCCTCAGCAGCTAAACTTGTAGTGATCTTGTGCCATCTCAATATATTTGTTCATTATTTTCTGCACACACAGAAGCATTTTAAAATGTACTTGGGGCAAGGGCCAAATTGAATCATCTGCCTTAATTTTCCACACGGTGCAAAGCTGCAGCTGCTGTGTGGGCTGTGTTTTGTTTTCTTTTCTTGATATTAACATTTCCCTAGCTCTCAATTTCAACAGGGCCATCATGAACTACAGGGTTATGGCTGCGTTCTATAATATTCCCCAAACTCTGCAGTATTTAATATGAGTCACTTGTTCTTTTGTTATCTAAATAACATGGAATTTTTTAATATAGTTACCTCAAAGAATATCTAAAATAGAAATAGATCCTTTGTCAATTTTTGAATATGCATTTATAATTGAAAGCAGCAATTTAATCATGAAAATTCAAACCAAAATTATGTTAAAGTTTTCCCTGCTCTCCTAGTATGGAATTAACTGAAGAATAACCCATTTATTAAATATGGTTTCACTTTAACCACTCTGACCTATATTCTATTCTCATTGGCTTGAGCATTCCTGTTGTGCAATCTACGCAGCAAGATCACAACAGCAATATTTTGATGTTGCATTTTGAGAGATGCTAGGGTCCTCGTTCTCAATGCGTATACTTCATGTAGACAATGGCAATCAAAAAGGAAACATTTTGGATTTGTTGAGATCAGTCACATACAGAGTTCCATATTGCATTGTATACTATATCACACTTGGCTCCAAAACATGTAGAGGATAATGGTTCAACCTTTTAAAACAAAAAGCAGTTATTGTCTGTTTCTAGGCCTTCTTCAACTGCCAATGTAGAACAAACTTTTTAGCCAGTAGCACATGCGGGGGCCTTAAAGAGATAAGCTGTGTGAAACATAGATCCACCTTAACAACTAAACGTTACAATTATCCTTCAGTAAATGACTATGAACAGTACCACATGATATCCAACTATAAAGGAGGACACAGCATGCCCTAACACACTGGCCACACTACCCTACATTGAGAACATACTGGAAATGACAACAAGACTTCTAAGGGCACTAGGAATCATGGTGGCCCACAGGCCCACAGCCACTCTACGATAAACACTTACAAGGATTAAAGATCCCATTCCCACAAATGCTGAATCAACGTGGTTTACAAAATACCATGCAACGATTGCGTTGGACAGACAGGAAGGAAACTAGCCATCAGAATACATGAACATCAACTAGCAGCAAAATGGTATGACAAACTCACCTTAATATTGGTACACACACACAATGAAGGGCATCAGTTTAACTGGGACAAAGTAACCATTGTAGCCCAAGCCTAACGCAGACACACATGGGAATTCCTAGAGGCATAGTTCTCCACCCGTAATGCAATCAACAAACATATCAAATTGGACCCCATATACAAATCCATACAGATCAACACCGGAAATGACACTACTCACCATAACAGACCAGACAGAATAAACTCCAAGCAGAGTAGAATAACATTGCTTCATTGGAAGCTCCACTGATGATGTCACCTAGCATGGTGATGAAATGTCTGAACGAGAACAAGCCAGCTCAGTGAGCAAGTCAAAACCTCACCCACAACCCGAGCTACAGATCTTTGCCAAAACTTTAAATAAAGGAACTGACTCTAACCTATTCAATCTGGTACGGATTCACATGGACCTGGTGTTGAAGCTCACTTCAGCAGCTTTGTGCTGAGGACGCAAACACTTTGCTACTCCTCCTTGTTAAAAAAAGTGGCAGACACTCAATACAAACAACCTGGACATTTGTAAAGAGACACTCTCAACTTTCTTACCTTTTGAAGAATCAAACTGATCCCCACCATCAAAATGTTGCAGTATTTTAATAGTTACTCATAAACCACTTTACTTATCTGATTTGCTCCCTCTGCTACATGGCTGAGGGGCAATCTGCACTAACCCTCTGCTCAGTGCTGTTACTGCGGCATTCTCAAGGAAAATGACCTTATACTAAAGTAGTCTCCTCTAGGGAAATGTTCAACGTCTGTTGAAGTCTGGAAATTCTAGTTACTGAGAAATAATGCTCACTTTTTTCTGAAGACCTTCTATACATTATACATATAGACTTCATTATTACAATTCCCCCAAATATATTAGGAAATTTTGCTGTGCTTTCCTTTTCATCTAAAGTTAAAGTTACTAGAGAAACAATGGCCCTCCTATACCTCAGTCCAGTAGCTGAGAGAGCGTGGTGTCAGTCAGCCACTTGACCTCCCATCCAAGGTTAATTTTGTCCTAATTTGGTATCCATATATTGACACTTTGCTGCATGTGTCACTAAATAATGATCAGGATCGGTGGAAAAATTGATCACTCTGACTGCTGTCCAGATGTTATGCAATTAGGGATTATCAGCAACACTCTTTCTGGTCTAGACAGATCAGTGCAAAACTGGACAGTTCATTTATACACTGATCTATTAAAGAATCCTAATCCTTTTGAACTGAAATCCAAGGTGTTTTATAAATGAATCTTTTTTGAAGAAGGGACAGCAAGTTATCAGCAACAACATGAAGTGAAAAACTTGATTTCAGAGACTTTTGTTCTGATACTAACCAATATTTTACTTTTTATGTTTCTTGGCCAAGTTATAAATTAAAATAACACACAATGGTCCAGGTAGCACAACACTTATAGGCAAGTAAAACTGTCGTGCCTTGAAGTGAAATTGGTTGCAATACAAACAAGCTCACTTCCTTTGTACATCCCCCTTTGAAAATAAATCAATCAAATTAGATCTGAAAATAACAGCACAAACTTGCTGACATACCTGAAACCCGTGAATATCTGAGCAAGCCATAAATCAGATAAAGACTTTTTCTGACTTCTAGCTGCAAGTCTCACCCTAATGCATTCCAACTGATTTTATATATGCTTAGTCTTATCTTATAATTAGATCAACTGGGAAAAATAACCTCTGCATCTGTGTGCTTTACATTCACAGTAAGTTGGCAGTTCAGAGGCTACCTATTCCCTGGATTATGTTCAAAACATTTCAACATTGCTCGCTTTTCTATCCTCTTGCTGTGTTTGATGACTTATTGAGCTCCAGCTTCTGGGGAGCTTGCACACTGCTCTTTTACATAAGGAGCATCTTGGAATCATCAGTCCCGTCTCATTTCACAGGGCAGTGTTGGATATGTGTGCATTTTTTGGTAATTTTTTTCCAAGACCAATTATGAATACTTTTCTTTGTACAAATTAAATGCTCTTTACAATGCTTCCCATTTCAAAGCCTGTTAAACCAAAATCTCAATCTATGATTTAGTCCATTTAAACATATCTTCTCAATCTAAGAATGAATGCATACCACACAAGTTGTTTTACATCAAATGACACTCAGCTTACTTTATTATTCAAATGTTAATCTTTTTCAAATACTACCCCCACCCCCCCCAGTGGAATGTTTGCCTCCATATGGCATCACCCAGTCAAAGGGGAGAATGAAGGCTAGAGCCAGTTTGTTACCATAAGACCAATACCACTCAGGTAACACAATTCTGTTTGAATGACAGTGAACTACATTGTCGAAAGATAATCCTCCTTACAGACCACCCCTGAACTGATAAAGGACAGTGAGCCTTGCAGATAACGAACAGTCAGTCTTGCAGATGTTAAGCATTGTGCAGACACGGCAATCAAACTCATAATCATCTGGCTTTGTTAATCCACCTGACATCTAGGCAATGCTGATCCAAACAGTGCCAATATAAGATAAACACTGTGGGATTCAGTTGTGATTAACTCACAAGCTTTGACCTTTTTTTTATTACACCATCCTCACATCTTCTTATGACTATTTCTGTGATGAATATAAGAAGCAGCGCCCATGGATATCATTTGCGTGTTGTTAAACATTCAGATTTTTGAGGCAGATGGACACATACAGACACATTATAATCAAAATTCACCAGATTATACTGAATACAGCTTTAAGTTGCCCAACATTAAACAGTGGGAGAACTGTAACACCAGAGGCTGCATCAATAAATAGTGATGCAACTTCAATGCCTTTCACAGACAAAATGCTGATTCATTGCAATGCCATAATTTAAAAAAAGGTACTGTGAAAATGGTGCTCACCTACAGAAGGGAAACATATAAGAGGAAACACTGGCATAATGGATTTCCCAGGACTTCATTCTGAATGGAGTCACAAATGCTCACTTGGCCACAGTTTAGAAACAGCATCTCATGAAAACACATCAGACCGTGAAATTGGTGCAGCTGATGTTACTGTTGTGCACCTGGTTGTTGCTGCCTCCTGTTTGTTACTCTGTTCTTTGCTTCACTCATTGCATCTCAATTACCCAGCTCATGCTTTGCTGAGGGAGTGGGACAGCAAGTGAGGTCACGGGTGAGGCAGCAAGGACTTAAAGGTTTGGAGTGGTGTAGTGAAAGGGTCAACCAGGAGGAAGTGAGCAATGATAATGGTTGCAGGTGAGGCAGTGAGTGGTTAGGAATGGAACAGTGATCAACAGACATTAAAAACATTTTTCTTTGTTACAGCCAGCTACTTGCATTGTTGATGGTGGTGGCGTCACAGACATTGCAACTGTATGTGCAGAGAGCAAACACAGCCGTTTGGAAACACCAGAAAATGCTGATCAGGCATTAGGTTAGTTAACATTTCAGGCGAAGACCCTTACTCAGAAAAGGGGATTGGTGGAGATGTGGTGAAGACATATGGGTGGAAACCCACCAATTAGTGTCAAAGTGAACAGGTTTGAAAATGAGCATATATATAAGTTCAAACAAAGTTCAAAGCTATTCAAATCAAAGACTTGTGGAGTGCTTTGGAGAAAGTATTAAATATTGTCCTTGAGTTTGCATCGAGCTTCACTGGATAAGTGAACAAGGCTGCGGCCTAGCTCCACGTGAAACAAGGAAGAGTTCAAGGAGCAGCCTGCAGAACTCAGTTTCATCACATTAAAAATAGATGTGTCAGCAATATAATCACCTAATATACATTTGGGTTCTCTAATTTAGAGAATGTTACACCATTAGCACTCAAAACAGTAAATAAAAAAAGCAAATATATGAAAATTGCCATCATTAAGGTGCGTGCTTACAACTTTGAATAGTGCTGAGAGGAGGCAAATGAGGTAAATAGACAGTAAGCTAAATCTTTCAATTTGACAAAATATCTACTAGCTGTCATTGTAAAATATCTGGATCCAGTCTTGAAAGAACCTCAGGTCCAATAAATACCATGTCTTTTTCTTGGTGCTCAAAGGTTGACAAACTAGATATCCTAGGAGGTGCAGGTAAGGTTGTCTGTAATTTTTTTTTTCTATTATTAAAGCTAAAATGACAAACTGTAACATTGAGACAATATAGATTAAATGCAGAGTTGCACACAGCTATACAGATAAGAGAATCCAATTCTGTGCTCAATGAGCTGATCTCAGCTATGGAATCAGTTGCAGTATTACCATTGACCTGCATGTCGAGGACTACAATGAAGGAAAAGCCAGCATGAACAACAACTAGCGATTTGAATTCTTGCTGAAAAGTGCCATGTTTGGACAGTAGATTCTGGCGAGGGTGCCCGTAGCAGTGAATACCCTGATGACAGTCTCTGCTCACCTACATTCTGAAGGGCTACAACCTCTCATGTATCTGGAATGCCCTTCCAGAAGAGGAGAAATTTTCTAAAAATAAAAACTGAGAAGCTGATATGCTGTTAGGAACTGTTCTAACTTAATTTGCCAAAGATTCAACAGATCCAAGAGATACACAAATTAAGTGCAAAGATCAAAGTTACCAGAAGAAAGATCTAATTTGGTAAGTAATGATTTTCAACATTTTTACCTTTTATGATCTGCACATAGAAACTCCTTAATACGATTGTTACAGAGACAGTAGGAACTGCCGATGCTGGAGAATCTGATATAACAAGGTGTAGAGATGGCCTACTGTGTTCCTCCAGCTCTACACCTTAATATGACTAACAGGCATCACTTGAATTATTTTTGTCCCTTTGTCCATTTTTGAGCTCATTTACCTCATTGAAAATTAAGTACTTACATAGAAACAAAGGAAGAGGAGGCGGCCATTCAGTCCCTTAAACCTGTTCCATCATTCAACAAAACCATAACTGTCTGTGTCCTAATTTCCATCTAGCCACCTTGGTTCTAAATCCTTCTATTGCTCTCATATTTAAAATCATTACTGGAAGTGGCATCTAAAGTTTGTGTTTACTGTTAAAATTTTTTAAAACAGTCTCTCTCTTAGCTCTGACTTTAATATTATGACCTATTGTCTTAGACAAGAATCTACTTACCGATTCCTTTCAAAATCCAAAAAAACCATTGTTCCAATTATTTCTTCTAATATAATCTAATACATTCAGGCAAATTTTATGTAATATCTCCCATTAATTAAACCGGAGTGTCTTGGTCATATTCCGATGGTTCTCCATTGCACTTGTTCCACAGTAAATATATGTTCATTTGGACTGAGTCATTTTTCTCCTGCAACTCATCTATTTCTCCTCTATCCTTGATATCTTGTGAAAAGTACCATTTTTCATACATGAGACCAGGCAATCAATGTTTGCAAACTATTCACCAATGCGTGATCAATGTAGCCAAACCCATTCTGTAGCAGGGCACAGCAATTTGGTGGGCTAAATTACACTGAACACTGTCAAGATTGCAGTAAAAATTCAGATGGTTCACTAATGTCCTTCAGAGAAGGAAACCTGCCAGTTATGATTTCAGTTTCTTATGGCTTTAGATTAACTAGGGATGGAGGTAATATCGTTATTCCGGAGGAAAACTCAACCAGAGTTGCATTCAGCAAGCTTATCAAAAAGAGGCGATTAAGGCTATGAACTGACAGATCTACATGGCTCAGCCATAAGGGGAACATTGCTTCAAGTTTTCAGAAACAGGTGCATAAATCTCAAAGGATTAGGTTAAGAAAAACTATTTACAATTTCAAATGATTATTTAAATCCATGAGAGAAAATGCAGCTGAAAGCAGCAGCACAAATCACTGTTGTTTTCTCCATTGTTAGATAATTAGCAGAAGTATATATAATGGTACAGTGCAGAAGACCTTAGAAATCAGAGAACCCTGAAGCAAAAGACCACAAAGATGGTTGTAGGTGAATGCTCTTCCTAGAACTGAAAGTTCCAGTTTTAATGTTTAAATATCCTTTCACCTAAAAATTTTTGTGAAACTAAAATAATTACATCTAACTGTTCAAGTCAATGATTACATACATCAGATTCAACTAATCCGCTTCATTACACATCTCTGTATAACTGAATCAAGACAACTGTGTGTAGGCTTTCACCATCTGGCTCAACATGCTCAATGATTGTTTAATTTCCTGTTCATTACAATCTGTATTCGATCATATTTGATTAATTGGCAGAGTAAGTTGTTATCCATAACAAAACTGTTGGAACAAAGGAAAATAAATGGCCCTGCAGTAAAATGTCAGTTATATTCCTGTGTTTCATGGAATTCTCAGTAATGTTCAACAACCTGTTAATAGCCTTAACTCATAATCTCTCATTTCCAGAAACAATTCATACACTAATCCATGGTAATTTCCGCAAATTTAATTCCTTTTCAATCTGGATTGTCCCTGGTGCGTCCTCATTTCTCTTGTATCCATATTGATTATGTAGTTCACTTATGTCCAATAAGGAAGGAAATCTACTATCCCATCTGATCTGAACTACATGTAACTTCAGACCCACAACAATGTGGCTGACTCTTAACTGCCCCGTGGCAATAAATGCTGGCCTAGCCAGCGACACTCACATCACACAAATAAATAAAATACGTCTTGCAGAGTACATCCTATTTATAATTCTAGGAAAAATAAATCACTGTGTCACACTGAGAATTTTTGCATGAATGCAACTAAATTTAGCCACCAGTAATTAGACTGTAACCAGGATATCACGATTGAGGTCCCATAGCTTCTGCTATTCTAAGTACAAGTGAATACAAATTGTCATAAACTAATCTTTCCACTACAGCAGTTAAAATAGAACTTGGTTTCTGAGCTTCATCTGGCTTTTTTAAAAAACCCATCAAACTTTAAGACTTCGCTCGAATAAGCATATCGATAGTACTGTTGTTTATTTTTTCCTACTGTTTTACTGAAGGCAAAGGGACGTTGTTTTGAGCTTGTATAAGTTTTTACTTCATTTGTTTTATCTCATTTATAACTGTACATAATAGTTCCTCCTTGAAAGATTAACCTATAATGAACAGTACTTGGTATTTAAATAGAAACATTTTTCAGCATTTTTACTGACACTAAGCTTTTTGTGCTATGAACAGGATAGGCGATAGGCTTTGCAAATAACAAACTCTGCTTATCTGTATATCAATCCTGTAGATGGATAGTACTACTGATCTGAAAGAGTTGTTATCAGAGTTTAGTCAGAAAAAACAGAATTTATCATTATTCAACTTTGATGAGATAACTCAGGAAGACAGCACAAATGCAGACTACTAGATTATAAAACCTTGACGCCCAGTGAGCATCCCTCCCCCCATTCCTAATTTCCATCAAACTGACTACATAGACTCTGACATTTTATACAAACGCTAACGTTTATACCATATGGGAAATTAACTAATAAATTGCTAAAGAATGAGGTAGGCCTTAATTCATCCCTATAGTCTTCTCATTTCAATATGCAATTGTTTCCTCTCATTTTTTTCTAACTGTTGAAAGTTCATCCCATGTGTTGATCACTGAAAAAATTTTGACAAATTGGCTTTTGCTGCCTACTTGTCTTGCATTTGCATTTTAATCTAAAATACAATTTCTTTTAGCTATCTTATAATATTAATTGACTGATATTACACAAAAATTATGAAAAAGGCAGTAAGAAAGTGGGCTGGAAAACCACATCAAAAGATACTGGAAACATGCATCTGCAAATAAACTAACCGTCTCAGTCCTAACCTAAATTGCTGGTCATTGGGAAGGCATAAAATATCATCCACCAAAAAAACCGATAAAATGGTGTTATAAAATAAAACTTGGAATTTTTGGAAACACTTAACTTTTGCGAAGAGAATAAGATAGGAGTAAATATTTAACAAGAAGATCTTTCATCAGGACTCGAGCATCCTTTTTGCACAAATGCTGTGTCCTGATTTAAAATATTAACTTGACTTTCCTCAGAGTTACCACCTATGTTTTTTTCAGTAGGTTGCATAGAATTGGTTAAACACGGTCATATGTTCTGGAAGTATCAAATTCCTAACTGATGATAAAAATTACATGATATTGTACTTCAAATGTAATTTTTAATCACCAGTTAGGAATTTGATACCTCCAGAACATATTCCCATGTTTAATCAATTCTACGGCAACCTACTGAAAAAAACATAAGTGGAAATTCTGAGGAAAATCAAGTTAATATTTTAAGTCAGGACACAGCATTTGTGCAAAAAGGATGCTCGAGTCCCGATGAAAGATCTTCTTGTTAAATATTCACTCCTTTCTTATTCTCTTCACAAACGTTAAGTGCTTCCAAAAATACCAATTTTTATTTCAAATTTCCATCTGCAGTATTTTGCTTTTCGTTTTACGTAGGCTAAGATTCAGTTTTCCTGATTTGAAGACCTCACTCCTTGTAGGAATATGCCACTTGCATTACCAGTTGAAAGAGAACTGACGCAAGCTATCAAAGCTACGATTCAGCGATCCCCACAGCATTCACAAACTGCATTAAAACTAACAGAGCATGAATTGATAAGCTTTTATTGCTTGTTATGTTGGGGGCACCTATAAACTAGATTTGCAGAAAAAACAGAAGTGGGAAGAATCTTAACCAACAGAGGCAGGTGGATTCCTTTAGTGCTCCTGCAATAAGAGTCAGCTCTGCTGATCAATCATTAACATTGTCCTAGAGCCATCTGGTTCAAACAGTAAACCATGGAGTTTGGCACAGAT
The DNA here is from genome assembly GCA_024137785.1 of Ginglymostoma cirratum. NCBI lineage: Eukaryota > Metazoa > Chordata > Chondrichthyes > Orectolobiformes > Ginglymostomatidae > Ginglymostoma > Ginglymostoma cirratum. Next base: position 38,706,547 of record JAHRHZ010000098.1, read on the forward strand.
GTTTTCACTTGGTTGTGAACTTCAATAATCAGGCAGGTGGTCTTGAGAGTCACTTCAAATTCTTCTGTCCCGATTGAGGGTAATCATGAAATGCACAGCAGACAACTGACAAGCATGTTTATGCTCTCACTAGACTTCCAGCAGATGTCATTCACAACTTCTTTTTAAAGAGTAAATCAATTGTCAGTTTAGAAGTAAACTAAGTATCATGGTATAATACACAATGGTCTTATACACTGAAATTTCAAAAGTGATTCAAATGTGAGATGACTGCTATTTGGAAAAAATTACTGATTTAGTAGTTACAGCTGATACTCAGTCTTAGAGAGGCCCTTACAGCTCAGTTGTGGCTGAGTACAAAAATTTCCTGCAAATAAATATCGTGAGGACTGAAATCATTGCCTTTGGTCTCCACCACAAACTCTACCCGACTCCATCTATTTCGCTGACAACAGTCTGTGGCTTAAAGAAGGTTAGTATCCTTAACATTATGTCTGAGATGAGCTTCTGAACACAGTCACATCCTCACCAACATCATTTATTTCCGCGAAGAACAAGGCTTGACCAGGCCCCTGAATTAGTTCAACTGCTTTAACATGTCTTTGTTACCTTTAGACTGAACTATTCCAACACACTCAGTTGTATCCACAATAAATGGATTGCTGCGGTTCACCATCATCTCAAGGCAATTGGGGATGGACTACAAATGCTGCCCTTGCCAGCAACACTCACCTTTCATGAAAGAATTTTTTAAAAAAACCGTCTGGCCTCCCACATCCTATCTTTCTCAAACCCGGAGGCCGTCCAAAACTCTAAGCCATGTTCTAACTCACACCAAGTCCTGTTTATCCATCACCCCTGCCTAGTTTCACTGGTCACCTGGTTCAGCAACACCAGGATTTTTAAAATTCCATTTTGTTTTCAAATCCCTTCATGGCCTTGCCCCTACATATCTCTGTAATGTCTTCCTGCTACTCAAATCTCTAAGCAATTAACATCTTCTAATTGTGACTCTTTAATATTCTAGTTTTCACTTGCTCCTCCATTGGCAGTCATGTCTTTAGCTGTAAAAATCTTATGCTGTTAATAACTTTACTTCACATTTTTGTTGGGGTCTTTTGAAAGGAAAATAAAACATTTGTCCAATTCTAATTGCTATTGACATTTATGTACAATGCAATCTCTGGAAATCTGTTGTCCGGAAATACTAGCTGTTTGGAAATCTTTTCGTCAGAATCACTTATTCTCTCTATGTATTCAGCAATGTGACACTAAAATAGGTGGGAAATAAGAAATGAGCAATGGGCCAATGAAGAAATTAAAAAATCTACAAGTGGATGTGGGCAGGTTTGGTGTATGGGCCAAAATTTCGGCTGATAAAGTTTAACTTGGATAAATGTGAGGCTATCCATTTTAGGCAGAGGAATACAAAGGCAACTTATTATCTAAATGGAGAGAAATTTCAGAGTGCTTCCATTCAGAAGGATCTGAGTGTTTTCATGCATTAACTGCAGAAAGCTAGTATTCAGGTACAGTACCTAGTAAGGAAAGCAAATGAAATTTTGGCATTTAATACTGAAGGAATACAGTATAAAAGTAGGAAAACGTTGCTGCAACTGTCCAAGCATTAGATGGACTGCACCTGGAGCATTGTGTACTGTTATGGGCCACTTACTTGAGGGAGAATGTAGTTGCATTAGAGGGAGAAGTTGTTCACTAGATTGATTCTAGAGATTAGTGGTATGTCTTATCAAGAAAGATTGCACAGTTTAGATCCTTACTATCTGGAGTTCAGAAGAATGGCAGGAGATCTAATTGAGGCACAAAGGATGCTAAACAGGACTGACAAAGCAGACGCAGAGAAAATGTTTCCTCACGTTGGGCAATCTAGAACAAAAGGACACAGCTTTAGGATAAGGGCTGGCAGATTTAAAATAGTGACGAGGAGGAATTACTTCTGTCAGAGGGTCGTGAATCTGTGGAATTCACTGCCCCAGAGTGGCGTGGATGCTGGGACGTTGAATAAATTTAAGGAGACAGACAGATTTTTAATTGGTAATGGTTTGAAGGTCTGAGAGAGCAGGCAGGCAAGTGGATTTGAGACTGAGATGAAACCAGCCATGATCGTATTAAATGGCAGAGTAGACTCATGGGTCTGAATTGCCTCGTTCTGCTCCCAGTTCCCACGTTCTAACATTATAGTGCATTTTGATTCACACATTTACAATGAGACACGCTAACATCTATAATCCAAAAATTCTAAAATCCAAAGATGATTTGGTCCTAAGCATTCTGGACTGAATAAATAATATACTCTATTATATAACAGTCGATAGACAGCAGGCAAATAGTAGTGTTATCAACGATCTTAGTTACTCTATGATCACCAATGAATATCTTGTGCAAAATCTTTGAGAAACGAAGAAATAGCGCAAGGTGTCTACCATTAATGGATGAAACATTACTGCAATTAAATCCTTGGAGTTTTTTTCTATTAATACATTCACAGGATGCGATCGTCGCTGGCTACATAAGCATTTATTACACATCTCGAATTGCCCAGAGGTTATTTAAGATTCGCCACACTGTTGTGTGTCTGGAGTCACAGGTAAGGCTGGCAGTCTCCTTCCCTAAAGGATATTAGTGAACCAGATGGGATTTACCAACAATCCATTTTTAATCTCATTTTTAGACTCTTAATCCCAGAATTTTTAAAATTGAATTCACTATGGTGGGAATTGAACCCGGGTTTCTGGATTAACAGTCCAGTGATAATACCACTAGTCCATTACCTCCCCTTTGTTCTTTACTGGAGAGAAAGTATATTCAAATGTCACGTGAAGCTATGTTTGAAAATTAAGCATCTCAGTTCAGAGAATCCAGAACAATAATAAGCAGACTTCATTCCCTCATACTAACATCAAAAAAAAAGAAATGCACGAGTAAAATGTAAGCATCAAAATTCTCTTGTATATTACCTTATAGTCTCCCCATAGCAAAGCAGCCCAATTTGTCCACATTTGACAAGTGTCTATCAGGCAGAAATTAGGGTGGATATAACCTTTTGGGGCTCAATGTTTCAAGGGCTGTTTTGCGAAATTCCAGTTCTTATAATTCTCTCTCCCGAAGATGATTCATAGGACTTGGATCCATGGACACCAACAGTTCTCCAGTGTCCCATTAAAGTGACTATTTTTCCCATGTTTCCTTAAACTGGCTAGTTAATAGTTTGAGAGTTCATACCTGGTTTCACTCATCAGCCATAGACATAATTTTCATGTGAATGTGCAATGGTCTACAGGCCAGCAATAAAGGTACAGGAACCTTGAAAGTTGTGCCCTTTTTTTGAAAACCTGTGGGCACTGAAACTGGTTGCACCAACCAGTCATCAGCGTGTAAAATAATTAGAGAGAGACTGGAGGACCCTTGACTTCTGAAACAGCGTGTTTCAGACAGAGTGTGCGGTCAGCAACTTCATAAAAGAGTGTCAGAGGAAGCAAGAACATCAGCTTACAAACAGCATGAGACACAGCCAAGTCTGCAAACTCTCAAACAGCACGAGAAAGCATGAAGATAGCAGCTCCATAAACAGTCAATACAGCGTGCACCTAGAGGAACACAGCAGGTTAGGCAGCATTACAGGAGCAAGAAAATTGACGTTTGGGTTTATATCCTTCATCAGGGTTGAGGAGGGTGAAGGCAGCTCAGAAATAAATGGAGTGAAGGGGTGGGACTTGGGGAAGGTAGGCGGGATAGTAATAGGTGGATGCAGGTAGGGTATTATGGAGATAGGTCATGGGAAGGGTGGGGCAGATAGGTGAGAAAGATGATGGACAGGTTGTGTCAGGTCAAGGAGGTGGGGATAAAAGGGGGGGGGTTGGACATGGGATGAGGCTGGAGGTAGGGAGATTTTGAAACTGGTGAATCCCATGTTGAGGCCATCGGGCTGTAGGCTCCTGAGGCGGAATATGAGGTGTTGCTCCTCCAGTTTACGTGTGGCGTCATTGTGACACTGGAGGCGGCCCAGGATGGACATGTCGCCCAGGGAGTGGGAGGGGGAGTCAAAATGGTTGGCAACTGGAAATGCTGTTGATTATAGCGTACAGAGTACAGATGTTCTGTGAATCAGTCACCAAGTCTACACTCGGTCTCACAGATGTAGAGGAGGCCACACTGGGAGCAACAGATACAGCAGACCAAGTTGGAGGACGTACAGGTGAATCTCTGTTGGATTTGGAAAGATTGTTTGGGGCTTGGATGGAGGTGAGAAGGGAGGTGTCATGGCAAGTTTAGTACTTCTTGTGGTTGCAGGGAAAGGTGCCGGGTGTGACGGAGAGTGTGGAGTGGCCGAGGGAGTTGCATAATGAGCAGTCCATATGAAAGGAAGTTTGGGGTGGGTCGGATTGCAGACGGTGAAAGTGGCGGAGGATTATATGCTGGATGTGGAGGTTGGTGGGGTGGTATGTGATGAGCAGGGGGACTCTGTACTTACTTTTGTTGTGGGCAGGGGGTTTGAGGGTAGAAGTGTGGGAAATGCAAGAGATGCAATAGAGGGCATTACGAATAACTGGAAGGGAGAAGTTGTGATCCTTGATGTAGGAGGACATCAGTGATGTCTGGGAGTGGACGCTTCATCTTGGGAGCAGAAGTGGTGGAGGTGGAGGAATTGGGTGTATGGGATCACATTCCTGCAAGACGGTGGGTGAGAAGTGGCATAGTCAAGGTAGCTATGGGAGTCAGTGGGTTTGAAATACATATTGGTGCTGAGACAATTACCGGAGATGGAGACGGAGAGGTTAAGGAAGGGAGGTGTTGGAGATGGTCCAGATGAATTTGAGGTTGGGGTGAAAGGTGTTAGTAAAGTTGATGAATTGTTTGAGCTCCTCTTGGGAGCACGAGGCAGTGCGAGGAAGAGGCGAGGGCTGGTACCAGTGTAACTGCAGAAGAAGGACTGTTCCATGTATCCTACAAAGAGGCAGGCACAGCGTGGGTCCATGGGGGTGCCCACAGCCACCTCTTCAGTTGGTCGGGAGTGGGATAAAGGCATCAGCGGGAGCAGCTGAGGCGACCGCATAGTTAATGGCACGAGGCGAATTAAGGAGGTGGTTGTGGAAAGGGTTGGGGTCTAGGGTAGTGGAGGTGGTCTGTGTTTGGAGGTAAGCACGAGCAAGTTGGATGTACTTATGATCCATGATGTCCAATAGGGCGGAGAAAAAGCATTTGTTGAGGGTGTGGATCCTGCGTAGAATGAAAAACAGTAGCGAGATCCTTTGTGGTCTGGGAAAAGGCGTCGGTGGGAGTGGCCAAGGCAACCACGTGATTAATGGCGCCAGGCGAAACATGTCAGCGGGAGCGGCCAAAGCGACCATGTGTTAATGACACCCAGCTTCATAAACAGACTAGTGTGCTTACGTGAGAAGGGTAGTGGTGACATGAGATTTAAAGAAACATTAACAGATAAGCCATTGAGTGATTGAGTTGTACAGCATGGAAACAGATCCTTCAGTCCAACTCGTCCATGTTGATGAGATATCCTAAATTATTCTAGTCCCATTTGCCAGCATTTGGTCCATATCCCTCTAAACCCTTCCTATTCACGTCCCGATCCCGATGACTTTTAAATGTTTTAATTATATCAGCCTCCAGCACTTCCTCTGGCAGCTCATTCCATACACACACCACCCTTTGTGGAAAAAGTTGCCCCTTAGTGTAATACAACAGGAAAGCAGGTAGGTGATTGGTTGGTATTTCTTCTGTATCTCTTAGTTGGCCAAGTTGAAAAGTACACTTAAGAAATTCATTCTCGAAGTATTTAATATCCAAATTAATAATAGAAAGATGACTAGGAAGGACTGGGAAAAAAATCAAAGTTGTTGGAGAAGCTCAGCAGGTCTGGCAACATCTGTGAAGGAAAAAACGGAGTTAATGTTTCGGGTCTGGCGACCCTTCTTCAGAACCCCTTCTGGAGAAAGGGTCACCGAACCCGAAACGTTAACTCTATTTTTTCCTTCACAGATGCTGCCAGACCTGCTGAGCTTCTCCAGCAACTTTGTTTTTGTTCCTGATTTACAGCATCCACAGTTCTTTCGGTTTTTATTTAGGAAGGACTGGGAGATGTCTTGCTCCTACAGAGTGTGGAAGCTAGGGAAGAGCTGAAACTATGAGGTCATGCACTTCGGAAGGAAGAATAGGTGACTATTTGGCCCCCATATTTAAAAACGGATGTATTGACATTGGAAGCAGTTCAAAAGAGATTCACTAGATTGATTCCAGGGATGAAAGGTTGATACATCAAGAATGGCTAAATAGGTTAGTCCTTTATTCATTACCGTTTAGAAGAATGAAGGGGTAATCTCATTGAAGCACACATGATTGTGAAGGGGCTTGACAGGGAGCATGTTGAGATGATGTTTCTATTATTGGGGTAATGTGATCTTGGGGACATAGTTACAGAACAAGTGATCATTCATTTAAAACTGAGGTGCAAAGGCATTTCTTTTCTGGGAGGCAAATGAATGCCTGGTTTTTCCTGCCCGAGAGAGCTGTGGAGGTTAGATCACTGAAAGTATTTAAAAAGGAATTTGATAGATTTTTGAAATATTAAAGAACTGAGAGCTCACAGAATCAGAATCCCTACAGTGTGGAAGCAGGCCACTCAGCCCATCGAGTCCACACAGATCCTCTGAAAAGTATCCCACCCAGACCCGCTTCCCCAACACTATCACCTATAACCCAGCACTTCCCAATGGCTAATCCACCTAGCCTGCACATCCCTGGACACTATGGGCAATTTAGCACAACCAACCACCTAACCTGGAAACCTCAATACTGGGAGGAAACCCACACAGACATGGGGAGAATGTGCAAACTCCACACTGACAGACAGTTGCCCAAGGATGGATTTGAACCCAGGACCCTGGTACTGAGAGGCAGCAGTGCTAACCACTGTTGATAGTTATGTGGATGTGGGTTTAAAGAGAGGTTCAAGTCTGGGACAGATTAGCCATGATCTTATTGAATGGCAGGGCAGGCTTGAAGGGCTGAATGGCCTACTCCTGCTTCCATGTTCTTACGTTCTTTTTATTGCCATAGTTTAGAACGATGCCTTTGTTCTAATTTATAGGCTGAAGTTCATATCTTCTTGGACTGAGTGCTCAGCAGGTCAGGGTAACTGATGATGAATGTTTTTTGTACATTTTAGTTGAATTCAAATTACAAATATACACCTAGTTCTTTGTCATGCATATTCAAATCATAAAAAACACACTGACAATACATCAGATTACTATTTAATACAGAATAAATGAGTCACAGATTAAACCTTTCCTGAGATGCATCATATCAAAGACATTTTATTTATTGCTATTCAAATTAGTAAACCACACTGTTACAATACTGGGATAGCAAACCAGACCTTATCAGCTTCTCAATCAGTAATTTGCAGTGAAATTCAAATATTCTATGATCCTCAAAATTGCTCAAACGTTCCTAACCAGACTTTACAAATAACCATCTTGATCCCAAATTTATAACATAAACAAAAATAACAATTTATTATTAACAATGTAATGCAGCCTTTCTTAAACAATGGCACATCTTTAGCCACCCCATCCCCACCAGTCTTCTAGCACCTCACCTGTGGCTGTCGATGATGAACTACAAGACAATCTAATTAATATCTACGATGGAAGCTCAATTTTCTTTGGTCACTAATCTCCACCCGCTCGCTGACAGACAGACAGACATAGTTACGAGATAAGTTTAAAAAATAAAAGAATCATAATTTGTAGTGTCATAGAGATGTATAGCATGGAAACAGACACTTTGGGTCAATTCCTCCATGCCAATCAGATATCCTAAATTACTCTTGTCCCATTTCCCATCATTTGACCAATATCCCTCTCAACCCTTCCTATTCACATAACCATTCAGATGCATTTTAAATGTTGTAATTGCACCTGCCCCCACCACTTCTTCTGGCAGTTCATTCCATACGCACACCACCCTCTGTCTGACAGAGGATTCCCTTTAGCTTCCTTTCAAATCTTCTCACCTTAAACTTGTGCCTTCTAGTTTTGGACTCTCACACCCTGGAGAAGAGATGTTGGCTATTCACCCTATCCATGCCCCTCTTGATTTTATAAACCTCTATAAGGTCACACTTCAGCTTCCGATGCTCCAGGGAAAATAGCCCCAGCTTATTCATCTTCTCCCTATAGCTCAAACCCTCCAACCCTGGCAACATCTTTGTCAATCTTTTCTGAACTCTTTCAAGCTTAACAACATCTTTCCTGTAGTAAGGGGACCAGATCTGAAGTATGCCAAAAATGGCCTAACCGATGTCCTGTACAGCCACAACATGACCTCTCAACTCCTATACTCAATGCGTCAACCAATAAAGGCAAGCATACCAAATGCCTTCTTCACTACCCTGTCTAACTGCGACTCTACTTTCAAGGAACTACGAACCTGCACTCTAAGGTCTCTTTATTCAGTAACACTCCCTAGGACCTTACTGTTAAGTGTAAAAGTCCTGCCCTGCTAGTTTGCTAGTAAGTTGCTCATTTGATAACCATTTCAATGATAAATACCAAGCCTTCATGAAATCTGATGGGTTGCATTACAGGCACACAGGATTGTATCTTGCTTGAAACCAAATGTCAATGCAAACAGCTTCAAAAGACTTCCGGTGACTTTTCCTCATTTGTTTAAAGACTGGGGTTCTTGGGACTTTCTGCAAGTCGATTACTTGGGAATAAACAAAGAGCGCTTCCAAAGAAATACTGCCACCAGTGCAAAATTCAGTTAAAACTAATTCATTTTTTGGTTTCTCTTTAATTTTCAATATTTTTGTGTTCAATGTTGGCTGGCCGGCATTGGTCCTCTGTTGATTGACCAATTCAACATCCAATCAGCTGCCAGTCCCTGAACATCATAACATCTCGGTACCATTTGTCCATGGTTTGCGAGAGCAATACTTAACGTGCATTATCTTTCCAGGCCAGTTCCCAGCAGCAAACATCAGTATTTTGGTCCTTGTGTTTTTTATAAAAGAAGCTGCTGTTCTAAGTTCAATTCTCAATGACAACTCACAATTCCAAACCAAAAATGAAAAAAGAACTAAAATAATGATGGCCCCAGCAACTGAGGGAGATGCTTTGAGCAGTGTTTCTTTACAGCAGTATTCAATTCTTTGCCAGCAGATGGTAGTCTTAGTTAGAAGAAGTTACTAAACATTAGACATATGCAGGGGAAGTTCAGAATGTTTTAACATTTAAATAGCATTTTTCTTAGTACTGTTCTTCAGCCTGTAGTTTAATGCCTTAGGTAGAGATTTCATAGCACAAACAAATATAGAGAATTCTTCATTACTGTGGAAGGATGTAATTAAACATCACTTTGATAAATTCTTTAAGGTCAACTTCTAAACTGCAGCATTTTATTTTCAGGTGTCTCTGTAATGTGATCTGGAGGAAGGTTTAGATGGTGTGATTAGCAAGTTTGCAGATGACACTAAGATTGGTGGAGTAGCAGATAGTGAAGGGGACTGTCAGAGAATGCAGCAGAATATAGATAGATTAGAGAGTTGGGTGGAGAAATGGCAGATGGAGTTCGATCCAGGCAAATGCGAGGTGATGCATTTTGAAAGATCCAGTTCAAGAGCGAACTATACGGTAAATGGAAAAGCCCTGGGGAAAATTGATGCACAGAGAGATCTGGGTGTTCAGGTCCATTGTACCCTGAAGATGGCAACGCAGGTCGATAGAGTGGTCAAGAAGGCATACGGCATGCTTTCATTCATCAGACGGGGTACTGAGTACAAGAGTTGGCAGGTCATGTTGCAGTTGTATAGGAATTTGGTTCGACCACATTTGGCATACTGCGTACAGTTCTGGTCGCCACATTACCAAAAGGATGCGGATGCTTTGGAGAGGGTGCAGAGGACGTTCGCCAGGATGTTGCTTGGTGTGGAGGGCGCTAGCTATAAAGGGGGTCGAGTAGATTAGGATTATTTACATTAGAAAGACAGAGGTTGAGGGGGGACCTGATTGAGGTCTACAAAATCATGAGAGGTATAGACAGGGTGGAGAGCAAGAAGCTTTTTCCCCCACAGTGGGGGACTCAATTACTAGAGGTTACGATTTCAAGGTGAGAGGGGAAAGTTTAAGGGAGATATGCGTGGAAAGTTCTTTACGCAAAAGGTGGTGGATGCCTGGAACGTGTTGCCAGCGGAGGTGGTAGAGGTGGGCATGATAGCGTCATTTAAGATGTATCTAGACAGATACATGAATGGGCAGGGAGCAGAGGGATACAGATCTTTGGAAAATAGGTGACAGGTTTAGATAGAGGATGTGGATTGGCGCTGGCTTGGAGGGCTGAAGGGCCTGTTCTTGTGCTGTAATTTTTTTTGTTCTTTGATGAAATTTTATATTTCCTTGTGAAGTCCCCTTAGCACTGTACCCATTCTGTCTAAATTTGACATATAACTTTGTTGTTCAACTGTTGTCTAACAATTTGACAGTTTTACAGTCAGTGAGTAGTCCAGCAGAAGATTATTGAAACAGATATGTTGCACTCTCCTCAACAACTTTGCTGGATGATCCCATTAGTGTGTTCTTGTTCCTCTTTTCTTATGCAGACCAGTTCTGCAATCTATTTTTTAGCAACCATTTTCAATAATGAGTTGTTAGAAAATAAATCACAAGGAAAATACAAATCTCATTTGAAGCTTGTGAAAATTGAGATTAAGGATTTGAGCCTCCCACTTATCACGAAGGGATACTAATTAAACACAATGGTCACCTCAATCCAATTCAGCAAGTCTGATAGTGTTTTCCCCCCGCTTCTGTGTTTTGAAACACTTCATTTTTGTTTTCCTGTAAAATCACAAGGCAAAAGTAACATGCAAGAATGAAAGCACACTCATTATCTATTTTTCACGCAAATTAGCACCCTCACCCTTCACGTGATAAGCAAGTGGAGTAATGGAATTATGAATATTTTTAACCTTTATTAATGCTGCTGAATCTGAATCATTGGACAAATATGGCAAGCTGACCAGGCGACTAAATCACAGTCGCCTCACGCATCACATCTGAGGTCTGAAAGCCTTAAGCTTGTCTTTGCATCATTCAAGCAAAAGTGGATTTCCCCTGTCAGGGTGGCAATTCACGCAGCCATTCGATACTACAACTCCTTACTTAATTCTGTAACAAAAAAGTCCAACGTGCAGCATATGTACAGGTTTATTCTGTTACAATGAATATTACATTAAAAAAATGATACATCATTGAGCTCATCAGCAGTTATTTGGCCTGATGAACAATTTAGATGATTTCTAAGAATTTGTGCAACCTCTCTTGCCATATCGAATGGCAACATTAACTGAGCTAAGTTGGCATTATTTGCATTGAAAAGAAATGACAGTGTAACATGATTTTCTTTTTGAAAAAAAGTATTTGAAGGGGCAAACTTTACACTAAATGGACTTTTATTTAAACGCACTTGCATATGTTACGATTGTCATCATACGCTTACCCACACAAGCAGGAACAACCAAAAGATAGTTGAGTTTACATTCTGTTGGCTAGATTTTACTTAAAACAAAACCCTTTAAAGATTTACTTGTTACCTTTATCTTCTTATTTTAAAAAAAGCCACAGAATTTGTCATCAAGATGGGGCAGCAAAGGAAAGCTCCCTGAATTCTTTGAACTGTTGCAAATCACAAATCAAGTAATTCTCTGCCCTTTGACCTTCCACTGTAGGGCAGTTCCTTGGATAGGCAAAATTGCAATGTTTCATGGTACACCATCCTCTATGCAGCCACTGTTCATATACACAAAGAAAATATGCTTACAAAGTAAAAAAACTGAAACCTTAACAAATGTTTCTTTTTCCAGCACATAACTGCACAGCTGACATTGGAAAGGTATCTATTAAAGGGTGGCTTTAAACTATTCAAGTTGAACATTTCCATTGTAAAATGGAAGAGTTTGTATATTTCAGTCCAGTAAGTGGCGCTAAAATACCACATTACATCACATAAAGAGCCCTGTTTTCATCTGAAGTAATCTTCATCCTCTTGACACATGCAGAATTGAAATTAGAGATTTAACTCCTACTCTAATCAACTGAAAACTGGGTATATTTCAGCAAAATCTGTGCAAGGACTTCAAAACCTGCAGGGAACCTTCTGCCACTTCTGCTCCCACCTGCTCCTCCAATCTCCCCAACCAGGCACTCTGGAGTAACCACCCAAACCCAACTAACTGCTCCTTCAAATCCCCATTAACACCGTAAGACCTTAAAAAGCTTAATTATGATGGCAGCTGGTGTCGTAAAAAGGAGAATAGTGTCTCTGCGGGTCCTCTTCACTGCTGTCTATAGATTGCTGTGTTATATGAGATCACAGGCAACTGGAACAAGAAGACTCAGCTGCAAGGACTGTTTTTTTCCTATTCATTTGTGGTATACTGATAAATGTAGAAGGCTGCTGACCAGAAAATTCTAGGCCCATCTCTTGGATAATATGTTATACTGAAATGCTGTATAGCCTACTCAGGTGAACTTAAAAGATGATATGTTATTATTCGAAGAGTAGGGGGGTCTTGTGTCCTAGAATATCACCAAAAGAAGACTATCTTGTCATTCAATTCACTTGATGTCTGTGGGACTTTCAATTCACTACCATTCTTGACTTAAAATGGGGGAAAATGTACTCTGATACCATAAAAGTTCTATACGCAATTTCTGAGATATTGCCAGAAACAGCCAAGTGAAATATCACTATCACTATGTTTAGATAGTATATACAGTTTTTCATGATTCCAACGACACAAAAACAAGCATATTCAATCAATAGTTCAATCTTATTGCTCTCCAAGTGGCATTTTATTGAAAGAATTATTTGCATAGCATTAACTTTTTGCTTGAGTATATTGGAGGCTATCAGACATAAAATCAAATTTTCAAGTACGGACTTATGAATTATCTGATCAATTCTGGCAACTAACAGGAGGAGGTGAGTGTGCTTCAAAATTATGAACAGGGTATTAAATGACTATTTAAATGGGAACATTGTGCAAAGATACAAGGAAAAGTGAAGAGATTGGCACTGTTGGTGCAAACACAATGATCCAAATGGCCTCCTTCTGAATCGTACCAATTCTACAATTCCGTGAAAGTTGTTAAAGCTCATCCAGTTCACAGACCTGGAATGTGTTCACTTGCGTGTTTTTATAGTGAAATTCACTCACCAATTTTAATTTTATGTTGTTACTGTAGATGTAAAACATCTAAGCACTCCTTACATCATCAACAGTTTAGGGGCCACTAGTACTGCCTGGAATGTTCGTTTAATCACAACTTTGAAAGAACAGGTAAAAAAAAAACTTTTCAACAAAACAATTCACTTCAAAAATGCAAACTTTTCTCGAGAAAATGATTTCAAGGTTTATCGAGTAAAAACATCCAAATGTGTTAAGTATAGCTTTGAAAAAGAATGGCATTGGTAGATTTTCAACCTAAAGCAAACATCCCCTATAAATACAACCTCTATTAGCATATGCGAGTCATAGATCCTGACCAAAAGCATACATGTAGCACTGACAAAGTATCAAGCAACCCGCAAAGCTATAGAACAAGTCAACTCTCTCAAACCCCTCAACACATCACTCTGAAGAGAATGCACAAATTTGGTACAGAGAAAACACAAACCCAAACTGGAGTTGACATAACAACTATTGTGCGCTATTCAGCATGACTGTATCAAACTCAAAGTATGGTAAACAGCCATATCAATATTCATAATTGATCATATTACAAATGCTGGGTTGAGTAAATAGTATTAATGTGAAAATATGGCAAGCTGTTAATGCACAAGTTATTTCTATTATTATTGATGGTTATTTTTAATCTTAATTTTTTTGCTGAAATAAAATTGGGAGAAAGGATTAAAACAACGAAGTTACTATACCGCAGAACCCTGCTTTCGCGCGGGTCAATGCACTAAATGTGCTTTTTACTTACATGAAGTGATGTTCTTTAATAGTTCGAAATACTCCCAAATGTACTTTTTTTTCCCAAGCCATCAATTTATCATCTGTGTACTCAACAATAATCTTTCTTAAATAATATGTTGTTTGAAACAATATATCCTATTTCACTCGAGCCATTGATTGGGGGCAGTAACTCCCAGAACTCTTAGTAATTAAAAACTCTGGTGCAGCTCTCTGAAGAGTCAGTGTTTTTCTACCTTCTCCAGATCTCAACCTGCAGCATGTCACCATTGCACCTGGCACATTTTTCTAGACTCAAAGTACACACCAAATGATTCAATTATACAACATTACCATACGTTTCACACAGTACTACAGAACATGATGAACTCCATTTAAATGCATATACTAATGTATTATATATCATAGAAAATTTTATATACTTAATAAAAGCCACTTCATCAAGTTTTCTGATTAACCACTACAGATGAGCCAATTATATCGAGCGATACAAATCAACCACTGTTTTAAAAAAGGTGGTACTAATACACTAGTCCACAAAATCTATTTCAACTAACAGGGAGAAAACTGTGTTAATCCTCTCATTAGAATCATCACAAGAGTTTTCACAGAAACCCCAACATATTGTACATGTGAACAGACTTCTCCCTGGTCAGTTGTAAATATTTGGAAATCTGCCCTACGGCATGGAAAGATTGTTACGAACAGACGTGACTCTCAAGGTAAGATGACTGTCCTGTGACACTGTACAGCTACTCATCAAATTACAGCAAACTTTGTTTTAACCAGCACCTTATGAACCGGCACTCATGATAAACTGACAAAAATTAGATTGTTTGCTGTATTATTCTGTCCAATTATTACAGATTTTTAAAAAATATATACACCTCAATCTAACTATATTTCTTGTTCAATCAAATGGCCACATGAAGTATCAACAGATGATCCAATTGCAAGTCAATTTCTCCTCAAGTACTACAAAGTCCAAGAGGTCAGTTGAAGGCGAGAGTGAGAAGGCTCTCTGCTGATAAGTTTTATTTAAGGCAAAGCTGCATTACTATTTAAGTGATTTATGCTGTAAATAGAAGTATAATAGTGATGTGTATACCACTGTATTACACTTCTATCACTTAGCATCTGCTTTTACTTTAATTATGTGGACCTCCTGATTATTGGAATATTGATCAATCAGCACACCTCTGGTGCCACAGGTGCCTGACAATAATAAGGTTACTGTAGTTATTGTGGTGTCTGTTGATTAACTCTGAACGAGGTCCCATGAGACCAAAAATGATTGCTTATTACCATCCTGCTTTAAATCAAAGATGATTGTTTTAACTTGCAGCTGGAATTTTTTTTAATGCATTAGGTTGCAACTGAATGGAGATACATGACATTAAATAACTGGTAGACTACTAGACTGGAAGAAATTCAGAAACCATATACTAAATGTAATTAGAAGGAGAGCTACATTTAAATTGGAGGAAGTTTGGTTAAGGTTCACGAGGTTGATTCCTGGCACGAAAGAATTGCCTCATGAGGAAGGATTGAGCAGCTTGGGCCTATATTCATTGAAAGGAAGGAGATTTTATTGGGAAATTGGAAGGGTTGATACTGAGTGGATGTTTTTATTTACCCAACTAGTTCATTAATGTCCTTTAATCTAGGAAATCTGCTGTCCTTACCTGGTCTGGCTTACATGTGACTCCAGATCCACTGGGCAGTTAGGGATGGATCATAAATGCTGGTCTAGCCAGCAATGTTCACAGTCCACAAACAACTAAAACAAAGTCATGGGAGAAATCTAGAACTAGAAGACAGAGATTCAGAATAAGTGGTTTCTCATTTCACATGGAGACGAGGAAGAATTTCTTGTCTCAGACAGGTGTAAATCTTTGGAATTTCTGTCCCAGACTTTTTGGAGGGTCATTATACAAGTTCCAGGCTGAGTTAGTTCAAGAAACTGTCTACTGGGGAGCAAAGCCAGCATTTATTGCCAATCCTAAGTTCCCTGGAGATGATGATAGAGAGAGATAGAGAGATGATAGATCAACTGCTGTAGTGCATGTGGTAGTCTGCAGTGCTGACAGTGAGGGAGTCCCAGGATTCTGACCCAGTAACTGCGCAGAAATGATAATGTATTTCCAAGTCACGATGATGTATGATAATGGAAGGGAATTTACAGGTGGTGGTGATTCTATACATCTGCTGCCCTTGATCAATTAGGTGGTCGAAGCAGTGGGTTTGAAAGGTGCTGCAGACAAAGCCTCCACAAGTTGCTGCAGTGCATCTCGTAGATGGTATGCACGACTGCCATTATGCACCAGTGGTAGAGAGTGAATGTTTAAGGTGGCGGATCAAGTGTTTTGGCTCTGACGGCAATGCATCCTTGAGGATTGTTTGAGCTGCTTGAGGATTACTGAAGCTGCAGTCATCTCAGTTACGGGGACAAGCAGGAAAGCAAAGTTGAGGCCAAGTTCAGCTATAATTCTACTGAATGACAGAGCAGGTGTGAAGCATTGTATAGTATACCCCTGCCCTAGCTTCTCATGCTTTCATGTTCTTGGCAGAATTTCAAAGTGGCCTACTTGCTTGACCAACTTTTCAAGTTGCAAGTAAATGGAAGGAAAAAAGATGTACAATGGAAAATATCCTGTCAATAAACTGCCAGAATCATTCCAAGTCACTCAAAATGGTCCACAGGATAACAGCTGGAATTTAATAATTTATTGATGACTCAATTTCACAGCACAGTGGTTAGCACTGCTGCCTCACAGTGCCAGGGATCTGGGTGTCTGTCTGGGTGGGTTTCCACTGGGTGCTCCAGTTTATCCCGCAGTCCATGAATGTGCAGATTAGGTGTATTGGTCATGCTAAATTGTCCACAATATCCAGGATAAGTCCAGTGTCCATGGTAAATATGGGATCATAGGGATAGGGTGGGTTGCTGGGTCCGGGCAGGATGCTCTGCAGAGGGTCAGTGCAGGATTCAAATGGGCTGAATGGCTTCTTTCTGCACTGTAGGGATTCAATGATTCTATGAAAGGAAACTATTTTAGGCTCAGCACTGTTTTAATAGCATGTCAAATAGTATTTTATACTTATTTTATTTCATCAATTGAAACTCTAAACTGCAATTTTAAAAAGGATTTGGTATATCAAAGGAAAGAAACAAAGATCTCTTCTCAGTACTCCTATTGTAAGTCCACAGCATTTTTCACTTTACGATAACATGACCTTCTGGGCTGAACGTGCCAAATCCTAGCCTCTCGAGCACTTGAATTTATCATCCACCTGTGGCTTGTTTGATAACTTCTTGTTTGCATGTTTGGAGTGGAGTTCCTTGTAATAACTAAGCCACAAATTTCTGACAACTCTTTTAAATGCAGGTGCTTAGTTACTGCTGCAAATGCACTGACTGTGATGCTGCATCAGCAACATCTACAACCACAATAACCACAAGTTAGTTCTGTTTCACACCAAAATTATTGTAAAGTGATCTTGTTAGATTTGACATATTACTGTAACAATGCTATTTGCACTTAAAAGACATGGTTCAGTACCCTCAAGAAAAGATAAGTGAAGTAACTAATTCACTAGCAATAATGCAAAAAATAGTCAACGCTATAACTTATGTATGTCAATGGGGTACATCAAGGGATTTGTCTGTATATTGCACACTCAGCAGTGTGTACAGCAAAGGAATTTCTACATCACATTAAGCTAAATTTAAAAGGCATGTCTGCAATCAAAGATAATTTCCTACTATTTCAATTTGAAATTGTATGAAGTATTAATCTATCGAGATTTCGAGCCCACTGATCCAGAGTTTCCAATTCTAGTTGAATGCACTTCTGGAAGCTTCATCACACAGTCATCAATATTCAATTCATACTCCCTAGTACTGTCATTGGCCACCCAATAATTCCCAACCATCTTCTTGTAGGAAATGAGACGGAAAGAGACTAATTTCCTAAGTGAAAATCGAAAGAACTGCGGATGCTGTAAATCAGGAACAAAAACAAAGTTGTTGGAAAAGCTCAGCAGGTCTGGCAGCATCTGTGAATTAAAAAATCAGAGTTAACATTTCAGGTCTGGTGATCCTTCCTCACAAAACATGTTCTTTTCCAACAACTTTGTTTTTGTTCCTAATTTCCTTAGTGGATGGGCCTTTTTGTCAGACAAACAGCCAATATTTTTATGGCTAATAAAAAATGCTAAAATATCTCGAAACAATACTTTTGTTAACGTCCTTATGATTTTTAATTGTGGTTTCTTCACCTGCAATAATTTTTCCTTCTGCTCACACATCACTAGTACTCCTCAAAAAATCTCTCTTTATCTCCTTTCGACATCATAACTGAAAACACATCATCAGTTTCTACATGCGCGACACTATATCATACTGAATGGAATAGATTTCAATCAGATCTAGTAACTCAAGACCAGGCATCCATGAGGCGCTGCAGGCCATTAGCAGCAGGAATATTCCGTTACAATCTGAAATCTCATGGCCCAGCATGTTCTTTATCTTCATTACCAACCTAAAAGTGCAGGAGGGTATGCAATTATAAATGAGGTATCATCCTGGTGAAGCTACATCAAAGGAATACTTGCATGCCAAGCAACAGAAGCAGCAAATGACCAACATAGCTAAGTGATCCCACAAACAATGGACGAAACCTCTGCAATCCTGCCACATTCCATTATGAATAGCAGAGTTAAATAAAACCACTGAGATGGCTGCACAAATGTACCTATCCTCAATGATGGGGGAGCCCAGTACATTAGCACAGAAGGTTAAGGCTGTAACATTTGAAATAAGCTTCAGGTTGCCATTCGGCACATCTGGCTATGTCCTTCTGAGATTTGCATAATAATAATCTGCTCACTCGCGCTCAGTTTGGATTCTACCATGCCCACGTAGCTCCTAGCCTCATTACAGCATCAATCCCAGCATTTCCAAAATAGCTGAACTCAAGCAGAGATGTGAGGGTGACCACTCTTAATATCAAAGCAAGATGTGACCAAGTATGGCATCAAGGAGCCCTAGCAAAGCTGGTCAATAGGCATGAGGAAAATGCCCCTCCGCTGGTTGCAGTCACATCAAGTAGAAAAGATGGTTGTTGGAATTCAATCATCTGAGCCATATCCTCAGGGTAGTTATTTTCTATATCAACTTGTTCAGAAATTTTATTGCAGACCTCTGGAGCAGGTGGGGCTCGTTTTTAAAATTCATTCACAGCATGTGGGTGTCGCTGACTAGACCAACATTTATTGCCTGTCCCTGATTGCCCAGGGGACAGTTAAGAGTCAGCCACATTGCTGTGGGTCTGGAGTCACATGTAGGCCAGATTAGGTAAGGATGGCAGTTTCCTTCCCTGAAGGAAATGAGTGAACCAGATGGTTTTTTCCAATAATCGACAATGGTTTCACGGTTATCAGACTCATAATTTCCAGATTTTTAAAAAAATTGAATACAAAATCCACCATCTGCCATAGCAGGATTCAAACCCAAGCCTCAGCTTCACTGTATTAACAGTTTAGTGATAATACCGTGAGGCCACTGCCTCCCCTTAAACCGAGTTCAGAGATGGGACACTACCACCGTGCCACAAGAGTCTCCAAACATCCTCAGGGCAACATCCTAGGCCCAACAACTTCCAACTGTTTCATCAATGACTCTCCCTCCATCATAAGGTCAGAAGTGAGTATGTTCACTGTTGATTGAGCAGTGTTCAGCACCATTCACTTCTCCTCAGACACTGGAGCAGTCTGTGTCCAAATAGAGCAACACCTTGCCAAGGACCATTTGTGCCTCACCAGTGCCAGGTAATAACCATTTCAAACAACAGAGAATCCAAACATTACCCTTTGATTCAGAGATAATAGGTACTGCAGATGCTGGAGAATCCAAAATAACAAGGTGTGGAGCTGGATGAACACAGCAGGCCAACCAGCATCATAGGAGCAGGAAAGCTTGATAACAAGGTGTGGGGCTTTCCTGCTCCTATGATGCTGCCTGGCCTGCTGTGTTCATCCAGCTCCACACCTTGTTATCTCGCATTACCCTTTGATTTCAATGGCAAAATTATTGCTGAACTGTCCATTATCGACATTGTGGGTTGGTATTGACCAGAAACTGAACTGCATCAGCCATATAAGTATTGAGGCTTCAAGAGCATGTCAGAGGCTGGGAATGCTGTATCTACTGGCTCCTCAAAGCTGCAAGTCAGGACTGTGATAAAGTAATATTCATTTGCATAGACGAGTGTAGTCTTAACAACACCAAGAGGCTTATCACCATCCAAGAAACAGCAGCCTGCTTCATTGGCACTCTATACATGACCTGCAACATTCACTCTCTTCACCACCGACACACATTGGTAGCAGTACTTTCTGAAAGATGCACTGCAGCAAATCACTAAGGGTCCTTGGACAGCACATTTCAGTTCTATGAATACTACCACCTAGAATAACAAGGGCAACAGATACATTGGACCACTGCCACTGCAAGTTCACATCTAAGTGAGACACCATCCTGATTTGAACTATTATGATCTTTCCTAAATCTGGTGAAGGCCTCCTAAACAACACTGTTGGTATATCTAAACAAGGTGGACTCCAGAAATTCCAGAGCATGGCACACCACCATTTTAAGGGCCATTACGGATGGACTGCTGATCCTCAATTCCACCTCAAGTCTCTTGACCTGCTCAATGTTCTTAAATTGTTTGGCTGCTCATCTAACATCCATTACTGGATGAGCACAAAATTCTTCCAAGTGAATACTGGAAAGACTGAAGTCATTGACTTTAGTCCTAGTCACAAATTCTGTTTCTTAGCCACTAGTTCCATTCTTCTCCCTCACAAATATGAGAAATGAAGTAGACTCTTTGCAACCTCTGTCATATTTGACCCAGTGATGAGCTTTGATACACAACACTGCTCATTTCCACCAGTGTAATGTCATCCAGACTTTACCCTGCGTCAGCTCAGCTACTGCTGAAACCTTCAGCTGTTCCTTTGTAACCCTGACACTCATTATTCCAATGTAGTCCTAGCTGGCCTCCAATTTTTCTACCCTCCATAATTTGAGATTATCCATAACTCCGCCATCTATGTTCCAACTCATAACATGCCCTATCCATAAAATCACACTGACCTATACAGTCAACACTGAAGTGGTTAAACAACACTTTAGTTTTGAAATTCTCAGCTTGTTTTCAAATCCTTCCATGGATTCATTCCTCTTTATTTCCAGCAGCTATACAATTCTGATCTATCCTTCCCAACACTGGTTCTCGAGTATCACCATTTTAATCGTTCCACCTCTGGTGGTCATCCCTCTGGTTCCCAAAGCCCATACCTCTGGAATTTCTTCCCTGAACCTCCACCTCTCTTGTTTGAAGATACTCCTTAAAACTTACTTCTTTTGTCAACTTCCCAAATGTCCCTCTGTGTGACTTGTCACACAAAATCAAATTTTGTTTGATAATGCTCCTGGGTTATGTTTTACTATGTTAAAATATACTGTAGAAAAAGCAAGTAGCTCACAACAGTATCTTTGCAATTAAATTTCTAATCTTGGAGACTTCAGTTTAGCCCTGGATTGGTCCTCACGGTATTTCCTAATTCTATGCTACTTCAATTTAAAATTTCAGAAGTGCTCTGCCTTTCCCAGTCTCTAAGCATTTAAAATGCTTCCTATCACAAAATAATTTACTGCATATATCCAAGCAAGTTCAGAGTTTGTTACAATTCTAATCAGGCTGATTGCACCCTGAAATTATTAATAATTTTGTCTACCTATATGCTGTAACGCCAATTGTTCCAAAGCAAGCACCAAGAATTAACATCAATAGAACTATTTGTAAGCAATGGGTAAGATTCAAAAGATCAAACTGTGCCACAACAATTAAGTATTTTCCAAATTGGTCTCTTTCCCAATGTAACAAAATTCACAAGACAGCGTGCCTTGTTACATTAACAAATTAGAAACAATCAATGCTTGTCTAATATTAGACATTTTCTCAACTTACTACATGTCCTTCCTCCTCACTGTAATGAACTCTAAACCTTCTGTGTCATGTAATACTCACCAAATTCTTTCCAGCAAAGTAGCACCCACCAAGGACTTTCCAGTTCATACTGCCTGTAAATATTTATAACACAGGGCTTATCATCCCTAATCACAAATAAAATTACCTTCTATTTAATTTGCTACGCATGATGGATTTATGTTTCCCAAACAGCAAAGAACTCTGTCATGGATGTTAAACTTGATCAGAATAATTTTCAAGCTAATATAAAACTTAAGTTTCAATGAGAATGAAGAACTGTAAAATAAGTTATTTACTTGCTATACTGCACAAGGATCTCAGATGACAAGTGATAACCATGTTATAGAAAATAAGATTGTCTAAAAGACGCGAGAAGTACAAGATCTAAAAACTTAAGAAAAAAGCAAGGCTTTCCCTGTAAGACAGTGCTCAGACAAAAGCAGTTTGAATTCCATTTTTTACTAGGTGCAGATTTTCTTGGACAGAGTTATAGCACTTTTTTTTAATAAAAGGACTTCAAATTCATACAATTTACAGTTTTTCAAAAAATTATTTCATAATATTATTGATCATGCTGTGGATTGTGGCTTGGAAATAATAAGCAGCAGCTATCAGTAACCAAGCTGAGCACCAGATTCGAAACAGAAGTTTTTAGGGTCTGTTGTCCACTTGGAAACAGAAGACCGCAGGGGTGCTGGAGAGAAACCAGAGTCAGAGTGAAGAACTTGTACCCTAAACCGAACCAGGAACCAAGAGCCACTCTAACGACTGCAGAGTTTCTAGATGGTTTCAGAAGCATAACTTTATAATTTAAGCTTCCTGCGTTAACCTACTAGGCTGTCTCCTGTTGCCTGAAAGGTAGAACTTTACAGCTTAAAACAACCAAATAGATTTTGGGATGTGAATTTTAATTGTAATCTAGAACTTAACAAGTATCACTATGCTAATTGATGACATTTGTAAATGACAGAAGTGTTTATGGAAATGTCACACTATGGCAGTATAGCTGGCTTTAGATACTTTCTAATCAACCACTGGAGCAGTTGGAACTTGAACCCAGGTCTTCTGGCCGAGAGGTTGGGACACTAGCTGTGCCATAACAGCCCTGAATAGTTGCCTTTAGAATTTTTTTAAATTAAAAGTTGTGCACCTTCATGAAAATAGTCTAGATATTCTCAAATGAACCTGTTCAGATATTTGATTACACACCTCTGGAGCAGGTGGGACTTGAACCCAAGTCTCCTAGTCCAGAGGTAAGGACACTACCTCTACTCCACAGGAACCCTTAAAGATTTAAGTTGCCATTGTCCTATCAGACCCCACAGTGGCACTTGTATTAGAGGGGCAATTGGAGGTGGTTTAGCCTGAGGGTCACCACACCTCAGGCAAAGGGAGAGGCTGAGAATTCTTTCATGGTCACCTCAAACTGTGCAAAATAGCCTGCTTAGTTTTTTTTTTTACATCAACCTGTTCAGAGATGTTATTATACATCTCTGGAGCCAGAGGGACTTGAACCTAGGACTTCTCAGAGGGACAGACATTACCATTGCACCACAAGAACCCTTAAAAGTTTAAGTTGCCATAGTCCCATCAGAGCATAGAGCTCCACTTGCATTAGACAGATAATTGACGGTGGTTTAACCTGAAAAGTCACCACACCTTAGGTGACAGGGAGTGTTTTTCATGATAACCTCAGCCAGTGCAAAATAGACAAATTAGACAATTCATGAACTACCTTAACCAATTTAAAGGAATTACATCAGTCCAAGTCCTATATGAAATATATTGCAGCACAGTTTCAACCATACAAAGCTGCACGAGTGACAAAACACATAGGCAGCAACCTGATGGCAACAATCAATAAGTTAACAGGATGCCAAGTGGTTAATATGGAAGGCCTTCATTTCTAATGTTATAAACCACAGAAACTGTGGCTTTATACAAATTCAACCTTATAAGTGACAGAGTTAGGCACGTGTTATGGATGAAAACAAATGTCGCCAAGTGGCAACAGGAGATAACTATGTTCGAGTAGTGATGTAGTGATTGGAACGAGGTCAGCCAGGTGGATTGTGTTGAGTATGAAACCCCTGATTGGGGCTGCTAACCTGAGCCAATTGTGAACCCTGGCTGACAGAAGTAAACAGGATGGTCAGGGGTTCTGTTCACTCTCGGGACTGAGCTGTCTTGTCAGAGTCCACGTACTGTGCATGTGTAAATAAACGGTGACATGATTATGGGATACTGGTCTCTGTGCTGTTATTTCAAGTAGTAACAATTTATTGACAAAAAAGTTGTGCTTTTAATATCTGCATAATGATCAGGATGGGTAGGACTTACAAAGAATTGAAATCCTGGGATGAATAACATTGATTGTAGGAAAAAGCAGTATTAATTTTGAATCCAACAGCAAGCCCAAAGAGAGGGAGATATTTGGATGATTATATTTGAAGCTTAGGAAATACAAGAATTATTAAAGGATGCAAAGCATCTTTAAAAAGGATACAGACACATCTTAAAAGGCAGTTGAGATGGCTGTGAAAAGAACTACGGGATCCTGGGCTTTATATACAGATAAACAGAATAAAAAGTAAGGTGGTCAAAAAATACTGGTTAGGCCATGCTCAACAATTTTGTCCAATTCCAGGTATGCAACTTTAGGAAGAAGAAAGATCCTGGAGAGGATACAGAGGGATTTACTAGAATGCTAGAAGGAGTGAAGGACTTAAGTTTCATCCATTATTCTGAGAAGCCAGAAGTGCTTTTCTTAGACCAGAGAAGATGAAAGGGAAATTTAGCAGAGGTGTTCAAAATTAGCAAGGATTTAACACTATGAATAGACAGCAATTGTTTTCAGTGACAAAAAAGGTCAGTAATCAGAATACAAACTTAAGGCAACTGGCAAAAGACTGGTGGAAGAAGGTCAATTTTGTCGATGCAGCAAATTATGATGGATTGAACTGTCAGAAACCAAGTGAATAATAACTTACAACTGAGAATTTTGGGTAAAAGATCAAACAGTGGTAGTGTCACTGGACGACTAATTCACAATAATCAAATCTTACTATCACAACTTTGGACTTTGAATGGAATTAATGAATCTGGAATTAAAAGCTAGTTTCAACAACGGTGACCATGAAATGCTTGCCAATTGTTGTTAAAAAAAAGGTTCAGTAATCTTCTTTAAGTAAGAAAACCTGCCATTCCTACCTGGTCTGCCGTGCATGTGACTCCAGACCCACAGCAACATGAGTGACTCTTAACTGCCCTCTGAAATAGGCAAGCCATTCAGTTACATCAAATCAATACAAGATCTAAAAAGAATGAAACTTGATGAATCACTCAGCTTTGACCTATGGCAACCTAGCCCTATTGACCCTGCTAAATTTTCCTTATAAACACCTTTAAACTTCTGCCAAAATTGGTACACCTGTTGCACGCAATAGTCACACAAGTCTGACACTGTCAAACTCATCAAATCATACCTTACATTGACTCCAGAGTACATGAAGTCTCATGGCTTCAGGTAAAACATGGACAAGGAAACCTCCTGCTAATCACCACTTACCACTCACCCTTCCATCCCTAGCTGGTCACTTAGCACTTCTCTATTGCGCACCAACTGGGATTTGCATTTAAGGGGTAGTGAGGACATTGAACGTACACCGCATGGGGAACTAAATGCCCAGCAGAAAGGCAGTGTCACAGCAGCACCACTACCGAAAGGACATGACTGCCAGACTGGTTTTGCAGCAGGTGGTAAGGTAACCAACTAAGAGGGGAAAAAAACTAGAAGACCTCATCCTCACAAATCTACCAGTTACAGCTGCATCTGTCTACTGCACAGTCCTTGTGGAGACAAGTACCATTTTCACTTTGAGTATTCCTCTGTTCTGTTGTATGGCAATATCATCTAGCTAAATGGGATAGATTTCAAACAGATCGAGCAATTCAAAACCAGGTATTCAAGAATGCCAGGAGCAGCACCAGGCATGTCTAAAAATGAGGCAACAATCTGGCAAGGCTACAACATAGGAATACCTACTTGACAAACAGCAGAAGGAGCATGTGATGAGAAACAAATCAATCAGATCCAAGTCCTGCCACATAAAATCGCAGATAGTTGTGCACAAAACAAACAACTATAGGTGGTTGGCCCTACAAATATCCCGTCCAGTGCAAAAGACAAGGCTTAAGCATTTGCATCTCTTATTAGTCATAAATGCTGATTAGATCATCCACTGTGCCATCCGCCTGAGGTCGCTAGCATCAGAGACAATGATCCTCAGCTTTTTAGCCATTTTCTGAACCTGAGTAAATTGAAAGCATTGTACTACTGCAAACGCTTCAACATTCCAGCACTTGTATTCAATGGACCAAAGGGCTTTTTTCCGTGCAAGAGACCTCTATGACTTTATTATAAGAATCATCCTTCAGAACTACCTGCAACCCTAGCCAAGCTGTTCGGTGCAACTTGAACACTGCCAACTGAAAAGGCACGTCCTATCTTCAAGATGCAGGACAAATTGAACCTGGCCAATTATGATACCATTAGTCTACCTCAGTCGTCAACAAGTGATGGAAGATGCAGTCAACAGTGCTATCAAGCAGCACTTATTCAGCAAAATCTGCTCACCGATGCAGTTCTGTGCCAAGGCTACTCAGCTCCAGACCTCATTATAGGCTTGGTACAAACTCAGACAAAAGATCTGAACTTAAGATGTGAGGCGAAAGTGACTGCCACTGACATCAACGCAGCATTCGACTGTACGGCATCTAGGACCTCTGGCAAAACAGAACTTAATGGGAGTCAGAAGGGAACTCTCCACTAATTGGAGTTGCACCTATTAAAAAGGATAATGATTGTGGATGTTGGACATGATTCATCTCAGACTTGGTACAGGTGCTCCTCTGTGTAGTGTCCTTGACTCAAACATTTTCAGCTGTTTCATAATTAGCCTCCATCCATCATGACATTAGAAGTCAGGAAGTTTGCTGCTGACTGAAGAATATTCAGCACTAGTCATGACAGGTCAGATAAAGAAACTGTCCATGTCCTAGTGCAGCAAGACCTGGATAATACCCAATCTAGGGCTGATAAGGGGCATTCACGGCACTTAAGTGCCAGACAATGACTATCTTCAATAAGTGAGAATCTAATCATCTCCCCTTACACATGGGCTGCACTGGTTAAAAAAAAGGCTGACCACCACCAATGACAATTAGGGATGGGCAATACTGGCCTAGCCATGACACTTATGTCCCAGGAATAAACAAAAAAAAAATTGTTGGTTAAGAGCACGAGAAAAAGATTTCCAATTGTTTTTCAAAAACAACAACCAAAAGATATGAAGAGATAAAAGGTACTGCAGATGCTGGAGAATCCGAGATAACAAGCATGGGGCTGGATGAACACAGCAGGTCAAGCAGCATCATAGGAGCAGGAAAACTTGACGTTTCGGGCCTAAACCCTTCATCAGAAATGGGGGAGGGGAAGAGGGTTCGCACATCTCAAATGTCCTCATTCTTCAAGGACCGCAACTTCCCCCCC
>JAHRHZ010000098.1:38734580-38772629 GCA_024137785.1 Ginglymostoma cirratum
GATGCTGCTTGACCTGCTGTGTTCATCCAGCCCCATGCTTGTTATCTCAAAAGATATGAACAATGACAGTGCCACTGCCACTGCCACCGTAATACCAGGAGGGATTTTGCAAATTAACTCTGTCAATTTGACTAAGGGACAAAGGCTTTCTTAAAAATATAGGAATTAGCTGACAATTCAGAGTAATTCATCTGTGTCTGAGACATTCCAGTTCTTTTGGTCTACACCTGACACAATCTAAATCTACTTCAATTATTAGTCTGAGAAACCTGGACCTACATTTTTATGATGTTTATGGAAAGTAGCACATCAAGACTTTATCAGGGTTAACTTTTCAATGACATTTTACTATAGCAATAAAAATGCAATAAAATCAGTAAACCACTGAGCAAGCAACACTCAAATTATGTCTCATTCAGACGAATGTAATTAATAAATTATATACCACTTTATTGTCGGCAAGCATTGGGACTTCCTGAAGAAGGGTCTAGGCCCAAAACGTCAGCCTTCCTGCTCCTCTGATGCTGCTTGGCCTGCTGTGTTCATCCAGCTCTACACCTTGCTATCTCTATTGGGACTTACCACCTCGTTTATGTATTTTGGCTACTTGCACAAACCTTAAGGCTGTAGTCAACCTTTACAATAATCCAACTCTATTACATACACCAGTGTGTTTCAACTTGAAAACTGATTAAATGATCTTATTGATGCATAAGTTGCTTCAGGAGAATAACAATGCAAAATGAAAAGCATGAAATAATTTCTGAAAACTGACAAGTATTTTCAGGAAATGAAATGGAACAAAGTAATCACGATTAAAGAGCCATTTTCGTATCCTGGAATGCTCTTTTTTTGCGCAATAAAAATACCTCCTGGATTTCTGAAAACCAAGACGTTTCACAATGCCAAGTTAGGTTTCTACCTTTGAACAGTATGACTTTGCTTAATGCAACATGATCACAAAACACACCACTCCCTCGTGCATTACCTTCTTATATATAGTCAAGAGGTCAGTGTTTCTTCTACTGAATGTCAGGGGATTAAAATCAAATCAGCAGTAAAGTGCGATGAAACCAAAGACTCCCAGCAGGACATCTGCTGGAATTTAAACTCAACTAATAAAATCTGGAAAGAATTTATCCAAATGGCAGCACTGGCATGGTAGGTAACGTTCGGGCTCCTAAGCTTGTCCACTCCAGGTCGGCAGCATTCTTTTTTCTCTCTCTCCTTTTCATTCTTTTTCTTTTCTTCATCTTCAAGGCTGGAATGGTACGGGAAGGGCAGTGACCGCAGCATTGGTGGCATGGATCAAAACTTCTAGAGGTGGCGGCAGTACCCAGAGAGGGAACTCCTGGCTACAATATACCCGGAGCCTGGATTCTTGGTGGTGTCCGCAGTGGAGTCCAGAGCAGGGACTCCTGGCTGCGGCTGGCCCAGATCAAAGGCTCTTGGTGGTGTTGGTGAGGTGGTGAAAGCAGCAAAGCCGGGGTCTCCTGGGACATCAGGAACAAAAACAGAAGTTGCTGGAAAAGCTCAGCAGGTCTGGCAGCATCTGTGAAGAAAAAATCAGAGTTAACATTTTGGGTCTGGTGACCCTTCCTGGGACATCAATGTTTTCGTTGTTGTACCTGGAGCGGGGATTCCTTGAGGCCCGGAATATCTTGCAGAGACCTTGCCAATGCCCTGGAGCCTGCTTGAGACCCAATCTGAAGACAAACTCTATTTAAGTAATTCCCTTTTGTAACTCAAAATGGTACCGGATTGTAGTGACAAAACACTTTTCACTGTATCTTCCTCGATATATGTGACAATAAAATCATTCATTCATCTTCTTAGAAAGCTGGTATGTTCACAAATGCCCTTTAGGGAAGGAAATCAACCATCCGTACCTGATCTACCACACGTACAACTCCAGATCCACAGGAACATGGTTATCTCTGAACTATTCTCTGAAAATGAACTTCAATCCATCCATTCAAAGGCAATTAGGATGGCAATAAAACCTAAGCTTGTCAGTGATGCACATATCCCATAGAAGAATTTTTTAAAAATGTACTAAAAATGGGGAGGCGATGGCCTCGCGGTATCGCTAAACTATTAATCTAGAAACTCAGCGAATATTCTGGGCACCTGGGTTCAAACCTGGCAGGTGAGGGAATTTCAATTACATTTTTAAACATGAGGGATTAAGAATTAACTGAAGATCATGAAATCATTGTCATCTGTTGGAAAAACTCATCTGGCTCACTTATGTCCTTCAGGGAAGAAATCTCCCATCCTCACCTGGTCTGGCCTACTTGACTCCAGACCCACAGCTATATGATTGACTCTCAACTGCTCTCCGAAATGGCCTAGCAAGCCACTCAGTTGTATCAATCGCTACAAAGTTTCAAGAAAGAACCGAAACATTAACCTATGCACGAGAAAAGACAATGGCAGAAACAGCTGTCATCACTGCAAACTCCTTCTTACGAACAGCTGGAGACTAGTGCCAAAATTGGGACATCTAGCTCACAGACTAGTCAAGCAACAGCCTGAGACTGTCACACTCACAGAAGCATACCTCATAGAAAATGTCCCAGACATCACCATCCAATCCCTGAATTTCTCTTGTCCCATGGCAGGATAGACCCAGCAGAGGCGGCAGCACAATGGTATACAGTCAGGAAAGAGCTGCCCTTGGAGTCCTTAACATTGACTTCAGACACCATGAAGTCTCATGGCTTCAAGTTAAACATAGGCAAGAAAACCTTGGCTGAGGAATCGTTTATCCTCCATGTTAAGCAACACTTGGAGAAAGCTCTGAGGATGGCAAGGGGGCAAAATGTACTTTGGGTGAGGGATTTCGGTGTCCATGACCAACAGTGGCTCGCCAGCAGCACTACTGATTGAGCTGGTTGGGCCCTAAAGGACACAGCTGCTAGACTGGGTCTGCAGCAAGTGGTGAGGGAACCAATAAGAGGGAAAACCACACTTGACCTCATCCTTACCAATCTGCTTGCTTCTGGCCATGAAAATCTTTACTGTGGAGAAAGAAATGTAGGCTAGAAAATTCAGGGAAATAAATATTGATGTTTCGAAAACAGTTCATTTTACAGAAGAGGAAGTGCTGGAGGTCTTAGAAAGCATAAAGTTGGATAAATTTCCAGGATCCGATCAAACATATCCCAGGACTTTGTGGGAAGTTACAGAGGAAATTACAGGGCCCCTGGCAGAAATATTTGTATCGTATATAACCGTGGGTCAAGTGCCTGATGAGTGGAGAGTGGCTAATGTTGTGCCTTTATTTAAGAAAGGTTGAGAGGAGAAGCCTGGGAACTATAGACCTGTGAGTCTGACATCAGTGATGGGTAAGTTGTCAGAGGTGATTCTGAAAGATATGGTTTACATGCATTTGGTGAGGCAAGGAATGATTACTTTAGTAAAGCTTTTGATAAGGTTCCTCATGGTAGACTAATGAGTAAAGTTAGATCACAGGGAATTCAGGGTGAGTTTGACAATTGGATACTAAATAGGCTTTACAGAAAGATATAGAGGGTGGTGGTGGAGGGTTGTTTCTTGGACGGGAGGCCTGTGACCTGCAGTGTTCCATAGCGATCTGTATTAGGTTCACTTTTGTTTGTCATTTATATAAATGATTTGGATGAGAATACATGAGATACGGTTAGACAGTTTGCAGATGACACCAAAATTATGGTTACAATGGACAGTGAAGAAGTTATCTCTGGTGACAGAGATCTTGATCAATTGGGTCAATGGGCTGAGCGGCAGGTGGAGTTTAATTTGGATAAATGCAAGGTATTGCAAGGTAAAAGAACAAAGACAGGACTTACACAGTTGATGGTAGGGCCCTGGGTGGTGTTGTAGAACAGAGAGACGTCGAGGTTCAGATACATAATTCTTTGAAATTTGCGTCACAGGTAGACAGAGTGGTTAAGAGGGCATTTAGCACACTTGCCTTCACTGTGCAGAACGTTTGAATATGGGAGTTGGGATGTCATGTTGAGATACATAGGACATTGATGAGGCCCCTTCTGGAGTACTGTGTGCAGTTCTGGTTGCCTTGTTATAGGAAGGATATTACTGTAGACTGGAGAGGGTTCAGAAAAGATTTACCAGAATATTGTCGGGAATGGAGGGTTTGAGTTATAAAAACAGGCTGGGACCTTTTTCACTGGAGGGTAGGAGACTAAGGGATGACCTTATAGAGGTTTTTAAAATCATTAAGAGACATAGATAAGGTGAAAAGAAAAGGTCTTTGCTTTAAGGTGGGAGTGTTCAAAACCATGGGGCATAGTTTTAAGGTGAGAGGAGAAAGATTTGAAAAAGACATCAGGGGTAACTATTTTACACAGAGAGTGAATTGTATGTGTAGTGAACAGCTAGAGGAAGTTGAGGATGCAGATACAGTTACAAAGTCTAAAAGACATTTGGATAAGTAAGTGAATAGGAAAGATTTGAAGGGATATGGGCCAAATGCAGGCAGGTGTGACAAGTTTTGTCTGGTAATGGTCAGCACGGACTGGTTGGACCAAAGAATCTGCTCCCATCCTGTATGATGCTTTGAATCACCAAGAGTGACCAGCGCGCAATCCTTGCAAAAACAAAATCCCTCCTTCACACTGAGAATACCCTCCACTGTGTTGTATGGCACTATCACCATGCTAAATAGGACAGACTTTGAACAGATCTAACAACTCAAGACTGGGCATCCATGAGGCGCTGTGGGTCATCAACAGCAGCATTATAGTCGAGCACGATCTGCAACCTCACAGCTCAGCATACCACCCACTCAACCACTGCCATCAATTCAGGGGATCAACACTGGTTCAATGGAGAGTGCAGGAGGGAATGCCAAGAGCAGCACCATACATATTTAAAACTGAAGTGTCAACCTGGTGAAGCTACCAATCAGGAGTACTTGCATGCCAAACAGCAGAAACAGTTAAAAGAGCTCACAACCATGGGAATAGACATAAGCTCTGCAGTCCTGCCACATCTAGTCGTGAATGGTGGTGGAC
Organism: Ginglymostoma cirratum; assembly: GCA_024137785.1. Classification (NCBI taxonomy): domain Eukaryota; kingdom Metazoa; phylum Chordata; class Chondrichthyes; order Orectolobiformes; family Ginglymostomatidae; genus Ginglymostoma; species Ginglymostoma cirratum. The sequence continues at coordinate 38,739,602 of JAHRHZ010000098.1, forward strand.
AAGTAAACAACTTACTGGAGGAGGAGGATCCATAAATATCTTCATCCTCAATTATAGAAGAGACCAACGCTTAAGTGCAAAACATAAAGCTGAATCATTTGCACAATCTTCAGCCAGAAATGGCAAGTGGATGATCCAGCCCAGCCTGCTCCAATTGTCCCCCGCATCACTGATGCCAATTTTCTGCCAATTCAACTCACTCCACATGATATCAAGACTTGTTTGAGAGACTGGTTACTGCAAAGGCTATGGGCCCTGACAACATTCCAGCAATAGTACGGAAGACCCCTGTCACTCCCCTAGCCAAGCTCTTCCAGCACGGTTATAACACTGGCATATACCTGACAACGTGGGAAATTGCCCAGGTATGACCTGTACACAAAAGGCAGGATAATTATTGCCCCATCAGTCTACTCTCAATCATTAGCAAAGTGATGGAGAAAGTCATCGACAGTGCTATCAAGCAACATTTTCTTAGCAATAATCGGCTCAATGATGTCCAGTTTGGGTTCTGCCAGGGCCACTCACCTCCTGATCTCATTACAGCCTTGGTTCAAACATGGAAAAGGTTGTTAATTCTAGAGGTGAGGTGAGAGTGGCAGGCCTTGACATCAAAGCTGCATTCAACCACGTGTGGCATCAAGGAGCCTTAGCTAAACTGGAATCAACGGGTATCAGGCGCAAATTCACTTGGAGCCATATCTGGCACATAGGAAGATGGTTGAGGCTATTGAAGGTCAACTCTAATATCTGCAAGAGTTCCTCAGCATAGTAAGCTACACCCAACCATCTTCAGCTGCTTTATCATAACTTTTCCTCCATCTTAAGGTCAGAATGTTTGCTAACGATTGCACAATGTTCAGCACCATTCACAACTCCTCAGATAAAGAAACTGTCCATTTTCAAATGCTACAAGATCTGGATAATATCCAGGCTTGGGCTGACAAGTGGCAAGTAATATTCATGTCACACAAAATGCCAGACAACAACCATCTCCAATAACAGACAATATAATCACCACCCCTTAACATTCAATTGTATGACCATCACTGAATCCCCCACTATCAACATCCTTGACCAGAAACTCAACTGGGCTCATCAGATAAAACACTGGTTACAAGAGCAGGTCAGTGGCAAGGAATACTGTGGCGAGTAACTCACCTCCTCACTCCCCAAAGCCTGCCCATTGTCTACAAGGCAAACATCAGGAGTGTAATGGAACACTCCTCACTTGATTGGATGGGTGCCGCTCCAACAACACCCAAGAAGCTCAACACCATTCAGGATAAAGCAGGTCGCGAACCTTTTTAACTCCCCCTCCCACTGCTTGGGTGACATGTCCATCCTGGGCCTCTTTCAGTGCCACAATGACACCACACGCAAACTGGAGGAGCAACACCTCACATTCCGCCTCAGGAGCCTACAGCCCAATGGCTGAACATGGAATTCATCAGCGTTAAAATCTCCCCACCCCTGGCCTCATCCCATGTCCAACCCTCCCTCTCACCCCCGCCTCCTCGATCTGAAACAACCTGTCCATCTTCTCTCCCACCTATCTGCCCCACCCAACCCACTGACCAATCCCCACCACTCCCTACCTGCACTCACCTGTCACCATCCCATCTACTGTCCCCAGGCCCACCCCTCCTTTCTCTATTTATTTTTGCGCTCCCTTCTCCGTCCCCATTTCTGAAGAAGGGTTTGGACTCAAAATGTCAACTTTCCTGCTCCTCTGATGCTGCCTGGCCTGTTGTATTCTTCCAGCTCCACGCTGTATCGTCTCTGACTCCAGCATCTGCAGTTCTTGCTATCTCAGGAGAATGCATTCCATTTGTTTGGCACCATATCCACAAACATCCACTCCTCCATCACCAATACTCAGTAGCAGCATTGTGTATTGCCTACAAGATGCCCTGCAGAAATTCACCAAAGATCCTTAGACAGCACCTTCCAAACCAAAGACCACTTCCATTTAGGAGGACATGAGTAGCAGATACATGGGGTCATCAGCACCTCCAAGTTCCCCTCCAAGCCACTCACCATCATGACTTGGAAGTATATCACCATTCCTTCATTGTTGCTGAGTCAAAATCCTGGAATTTCCTCCCTAAGGGTATTGTGGGTCAACTTACAGCATATGGACTGCAGCGATTCAAGAAGGCAGCTCACTACCACCTTCTCAAGGGCAACTAGGGCTGAACAATAAAATGCTTGCCAACCAGTGATGTTCACATTCCACAAGTGAAAAAAGCTAAGTTAGAACACTTGCAGAATCTTCACTCGTTCACACCCTTTGTGGAATTCTAAGTTTTCGGAAAATTTGGAAGACATGCCAACGAGGGCATATATGGATGATGATGGGATAGTGTAGGGGGATGGGCTTAGATTAGTTCACAGGGCGGCGCAACATCGAGGGCTGAAGGGCCTGTTCTGCGCTGTATTGTTCTATGTTCTATGATGTAGGAAATGTAATAAGGAAGTGAAAGTCATTAAATAGCAACTGTCAAACTCTCAAATAACAGGTGAACACATACCAAACAAACTGACTTTGCTCAAGATCAGAGAACTCTGCCAGCTTTCTTCCGCATTTGAAATTCTATTTGGCAGAATTGAAATTATGATCAATGCTGAAAAGGCAGACCTGTTCCATAAGAAAACTGCTGCTTGGAACAATTCTCTGGTTCACTTGTGTTGATGTTGGGGTCAGTTTTATTTCTTTCCAAATGGAAATTCACAATGTTAAAGTGCAACGTTTATGCACTCATTTGTTAATGGAAATCCATGGTGAGTATATTTATGGAAAGAAACATTTGCCTTGTATAATTGACTACTGTTTTTACATTTTACATATTTTATTTGTTACTGCAAGCGGCCTTCAATAGATAACTTCTTTTACCTGTAGCTCAGTCTCGTCATATTGGCTTTAGGCAAATTCTTATAGCAGATAGGTTCTGGGGTTCTGTATCATGGGGTCTTATTCATATGTTTCCCAAACTTTTCTCACCATTACCCATCTTGATTCTCAGAAGTTACCAAGATCCCAGGCCTCAGAGAGCAGAAGGGATCTGTGACTGTAGAAGTAAAGGTACCTGTGAGAGGAAGAGGGTGAGAGACTTGTAATAGCAGCAAAGAGAAAGCTATGCAATCCATGTGATTTCGAAGTAAAAGGCATCGAACTTTTCATTAGGCTTTTTTAGGACAGCATTCAGGCCTACAAAATCAGAAAGTTAGGTGATTCCGATCTTTCTTTTAAAGAAAAAAAAGAGGTTTAAAGAGGCCTCTTAGTTGTTAACACTTGGTTAGAGGTCCATAACAATCATTGCTGCATTGCAGCCTGCAACTCCAAAATTTTGTCTGGCAACCAACCGGAGTGAGTATACCATTCGATATGTTGGGTTTCACCATCACAGGGCTAAATGGGATAGATGTGGAATATATTTAGCAGCTCAAAACGGAGGTGCTGTCAACTATCAGTAGCAGAATTGTATTTAACCACAATTTGTAAACTCATAGGGGAACATGTTGGGCCATTCTACCATTACCACTGGGCTAAGAGATTATCCTGATTCAAAGAGGAGTACAGAAGAGTCTGCCTGCAGCAGGACCAAGAATACCCAAAAAGGCAGGCATCAACATAGTGAAGCTGCAGCACAGGACAACTTGCATGTAAGCCAAAACAGCAGAAACAGTATTTAATTGGCACAGTTAAGTGATTCCCAGAACCCTGGGATCTGATCAAAGCTTTGTCGACCAACCACATCCAGTCACAAATGGTGGTGGATACTTAACAAGTAACAGGAGGAGGCAGCTCTACCAATATTTCTATTTTCAATTTTGGGGGAGCCCAGCAGATCAAAAAATGCAAAAGACGGGGCTGACTATTTGCAACCTCGTCAGCCAGAATGATCAAGCAAATAATCCATGCCAACTTTCTCCCGAGGCCTCAGCTTTACAGATATCAGCCTGCGGACAATTCCATTGACTCCACATGATATGAAGAAATGCTTGAAGGCACTACATACTGTAAGGGCTATTAGCCAGGATAACGTTCCAGGAATAGTGCTGAAGGCCTGCAGCTTAAGAACTAATGCTCTTAGCCAAGCTGTTTTAGTGGAGCTACAGCTACTGACACCTGCCTGGTACATGCAAAATTGCTCAGGTACGCCCCGTCCTCAAAAAGCAGAACAAATTCAATCTAGCCAACCGCAGTATCATCAGCTTATTCTCATTCATCAATGACATGATGAAAGGTGAAGTTGACAGTACAAATGGTACTCATACAGCAAAAAGCTGCTTACTGAAGCTCAGTTTGAGTCCAACAGGGTCAACTCAGATCCTGACCTAATTGGAGCATCGGACTAAAGAGCTGAACTCAAAACTGAAGTCAGTGGGAATCGAGAAGATTGCTGCAGAAGCTCTTCGGGTTCCTGTTTTAGGCTCAGTCATTTACAGTAGTTTTATCAATGAAGTTTCTTCCATCAGATGATGTTTGCTGATGGAAGCAAAATGTTCAGAACCATTTAGATATCGAAGGATCTGTGCCCAAATACAAACAGATCTGGACAACATTTGGCTTTGGACTGAGAATTAGCAAGCAACATTTGTGCCAGAGAATGATCACTTCCAACAAGGGAGAATCTAGTCATGTCCCCTTGTCATTCAGGGACAATAGAATTACTGAATCCCCCACTATAAACATCCATTGACATGAAACAGATTGGTCATATAAATACAGTGACTAATGGAGCAGGCCAGAGGCTGGGAATTCTGGGGCAAGTCACTCATCTTTTGCCTTCCCTAAGCTGATTTGCCATCTATAAGGCCCAAGTTAGGAATGTGCTAGAATACATGCCTGAATAAGTTCAGCTTCAATAACACTCAGAATGCTTGACACCATCCAGAAAAAAAGCAGCCAGTTCTGATCAGCACCCATCTGCCAATTAAAACACTGAGTCCCTTCAGTACTGACCTTCAGTGGCAGCAATAAATATTGTATACAAGATGCACTGTAGCAACTCACAAAGGCTTGTTTGGATAGGGTTGTTAAAGAGTGATTTCTACTACCTACAGGAGGCAGCAGATGCATAAGAACACATCACTGCAAGTTCAACTCAAAACACACAGGACTTTTACTTGGACCAACGTAGTTCTTTCCACTGCTGCAGGGTCAAAATTCTGAAACTCCCTTCTGAACAGCACTGTCGTGTACCTGCATCAGATGGTCTAGAATGGTTCAAAAGAGTGGCAACTAAGAATGGCCAATGGCAACACCCAAATCCTGTGAAAGATTTCTTTAAAGTGCAGTGATCAGGAAAGAATTTTTTTCTCTATGTAACACAGATTGCTAAGTTTTGGTTAAACAATTTAAGCTTCCAGTGCCAAATTAAAAAGTATGAAATGGGAGGATTTGAAATTACAGAATAACTCCACACTGCAATTCTCGGTATAGTTAATTGTAATCCTGCTGTTATAATCAGATTTCATGGGCTGCCAAGACTATGTGCTCCATAGGTCTAGACAGATTCCTTGCAGCCAGAAGAAGCCTTAAGCCTTCACCCTTGGTGAAGTTGGACCTCAAGTTTCCTAACACCCTCCTGTATCCTTTCCTCTTCTCCTCTAATTCAATTGTGTATTCCTAATCCATTTTGAATTCCTAATTGTTGTGCTGGATTCAGCCTGCTGTCTGTATAAAGACAAAACATAACATAGCTAATGCATAATTTTTTATTCAAAAGTTTTCAAACAACCTTGTTTAACTTATTTATTTCACATAATTATATACAGATCTGAGCTAACTAATTCTTGCTATTTGAATGACTGGCTCTGAGTAATGGATCAAAAAACTGGCTCAACTAATTTAAAGGGCCTTAAATAAAAATTGTCAACATTAATACTTAAAAAAAAGTGGGGAGGGAGGGGTGGGGAGGAGGAGGGGCAAAGTAATTTTTTTTTAAAAATCCTGATTTGCATCAGTTCAAGACAGCATGTCTAACTGAAACAAAACCAGTTGCTCCACCATCCAACAAAAAGGGGAAAGCAACAAGGAAACAGTACACCAACCGTGATTTCTGCAATTGGCAAATTTTCAGTATTTAAAAACAGCAGTGCAATTTATAAAATATTTTGCTAATAACAGTAAATTAGACCACCCAGTGATTTCCATATAAACATCTGCCAGCTCATTTCTGCCCATCTGTGCCATAGTGAGATTTGGATACAAATAATTTTATTGCCAAAGTTTACTTAACACTGCATGATCACTAGAGGTTACTGAATTACAAAAATGTAGTACCTACAAGTTTCAGTAATGTGTACAGTTATGACTCTAGGCAAAACTTGCATGTCTGTGTTCTTAACAGTGAAGAGGAAATCAGAATGTCGTTCCAAGTAATATACTCCTCTTGGGCTCCTCCATGTGGTTTGCAGATTATTTCCCTTGCAACAACCATCGTAGCTAGAAGCTATATCAAAGTGTCATTCTTTTACAAAAAATAAACAGTTGAAAGCAATCAATAAAATTTATTGGACGCTTGGGAGTTTTTTCCAATTTGCTAAGAAGTCATAAAAGTTACAAAATGTTCTGAGATTCTGTTAAATGGCGTTGGGAAGGAAATACGCGAAACTGCAGTGAGATGACAACAAGCCTACTGAGGTACAAGTTGAGCATAGGGTTTATGAAAAATGCGTTCCAAGTGCAAGGCTTACTGTACTTGGATTTTGGCTTTTTCTACCTAATGTGACAATAGGACCTCAGGTTTTTGAGATTCTAAGGAGAATTAACAAACAGGTTTACGGCCGCCATTAAACAAACAAGCTTTAGGTACAGTTATACTACCTTCATTAATTTCCATTAAAATAACAGACAAAGGAATTTGATGCAACATGTTGACTGTTCACACAGTAATATTTACATCAGTCCAATCCCAGTTCAGGCCGTGGGTGACGGGCCAGATTTTCCAGGGCCCTTTCCTGCCCCTTCCCAACAAAGAAGAGAGCTCCACACTTCTGACAGGAGATTCTTTTCAGGATTCTCTCAAAAATATGAAGTCATACTTCTATTCTGACAGTTTTTCCATAGCACAGAACTGTGAGGGGATGGCAAACCACTCCCCCTTTTCACAACAGGTATTTTTCTGTATTCTGAAATTTAAAGATCCTGGTAGCTATTTTGACAGCTGCTATCAAAGGTTAAGCATGATATCAGGGTGCTGGGAGGGTAGGGTAATTGAGTGTTAGGTAACTAGGGTGACAGCTGAGGAGAGAATAAGATGCCAAGAGGTAGTATACCAGATAGGTAGGAGCTAGTACAAATATGGTGACAGGTGAGTAGGGTGGTAACTAAGGTGGGGATAGGGTGCCAGGAGGGCGGGAAGCCATGAGAATGTGTTTGGGTATCAAGACACAAGGGAGTCATGCAAGTAATGCAGTGTTTAAGGAAGGTCAGGTGGACAGGAAAAATTGGGTCACATGTGCATGCTGGGGATGGGGATGGGAGGGCAGTGGGGTACACATGAAATTGGGTAGTTGAAGATTCAGCTGAGCTGGTGGCAGGAGAAGTTTTGGCCACAAGTGAAGGAGGCTTTCAGGAGTCAGGTCAAGTCTGGCGGTGTGAGGAGAATGTTAGAGTAAGGAAAGTCATCAGAACCCTCAAAGTCTCTGATTTAAATGAAGACTTTAAGATGGTTACAAGCACAGGGGAATTGTCTAGCAGATAATTTAATTCCTGTCTGGCCAGATTATTCATATTCAGTGCAAGTTTGTTCAGAGTAGATTTTAGTAACTTCTAAAGAATCCTGTTGAGAGCAGGGTATTGAAGTCATAAACAATGTGCCTGCTCCCTGCCTTGGCTGTAGCACACGCTAATGATTGACAGCGATCTGGAATGCTTTTGTCCCCACTGTTGAATGATCTGATGAACCAAGTTTATTTTGAGTTTTACACGGTCTTCGAAATTTAAATGCATGTACACTCATCCAATGAATTCTTGCTAAATGCATATTTTGATGGAAAAATCTATAAATCGAGACTTTCTACATTGAACCTAAAATTGGCATGGACCAGTAAATCACTAAGACCAGGAATACAACAGGAAAAATGTTGGACATCGTCTCCTTCTGCATCTCTTTTTCTGAAGACATTCTGAAGACTAAAGGAATCTCGGTATCCTAGTCAATGTGCTGCAAAACGCAAGTATATAAGTACAATGAACAATTAGAAAAGCTCAGAATATTATCATTCGTTGTGAGGAGAGATGAGTACAGAAGTAGGGGAATTATGCCTCAGTTTTACAGGGCATTTATGAGACCCCATTTGAGCACTATGTACTGTATGCACTATGAAAAAAGCACTATGTAATCCTTATTAAAGGAAGGATGTACATGTATGGAAACAGTTCAGAGAAAGTTTACTGGACTAATAGCTAGAAATGACGGTAGCTTTTAAGGAATGAATGGACAGGCTGGCCTTGCATCTGCTAGCATTTAGAAGAGTGAGAAATGACATGATTGAAATATATAGAATCTTGAGGGATCTTGACAGGGTGCACCGTGAAAAGGATGCTTCTTTTTGTGAGTGCATTAAAAATAAGTGGCCACCCATTTAAGACAGAATTAAGATTTTTTTTCTCACAGATTCCCAAGTGTCTTTGAAACGATCTTTCTCAAAATATAGTGGAAGGAAAGCCTTTGAATATTTAAAGTAGAGGTAGATAGATTCTTGATAACCTAGGGTGTTGAAGGTTATCAGCGACAAATGGGAATACAGAGAAATCAACTTAGCCATGATCTTGTTGACGCAACTCATTTCCTGCATCTGCGGTATTTTGAAATAGTAAAAGAAAATGCTGGAAATACTCAGCTAGTCATACTGCATCTGTGGAAGGAGGAAACTTTTTTTCAGGTCACTGACTTGCCACTTGAACTGAAACTGCTGTATAAAGTAGCTAATACCTGAAAAGGTTAACTGACAAGTTAAGCTCCAGTCACCAGGATCTAAAGCACTGATACTGGGAGGAGCTACCAGCGTATGTTCGTTACCAGTTGTTGTTTCAGTGCCAAGCTTCATGTAGCTAGGCTGTGATGCTTTCTTAGTCTTACTTACAGCCTAATGTCTCTCAAGGGATTCTTGGATAACTCAGATGTAACGTCATTAACTATTAATTACATATAATAAATTTATAAGAATATTAGTGTAAGGCTACCCAAAGCTTCTCAAAAGGTCTTGGCAGACGTTTTCCAGAAACAACCGCAGAAAATCTACCATTAGATACAATGCCGGGGGGAGAAAGAACAGACAGAGAAAGTGAATTACTTGGTAAGTTAAAAAAAGTTAATTAACAGAAGTGATTCCAGTATCACACAAAGGGAGGTATGTGCCAAAAGAAATTAGAGAACAAAATCAGTCGACATTAGAATGGCATATAACCTTCAACCAAAAGCACACCTATTTGTACAATGAAATGCACCCCAAGAAGGAGAACAGTGCATCTTCCAAAATTAGCTGCTGGTGACAAACACTTCAGTAACTGACATAAAACCACTTGCGTCATTAGGAAACATTAGTACTGCTGCCAATTCCTGTTCATAAGTTTAAGTTTTGCTCATGGCATTATTAGAAATCTTCCAACATACCAATCACGTGACACATTAAAATAAAGAGTGAATATATTATTTGTATCTTTACTTTTTATTTATGGTTTTAGTACTATATCAGAAGCGGTAGTGTTTTCCAGCATTTCATCCCACTGGCCATACCTCGTGCCAGTCAAAGGCCTGTCCCACGATATCTGGCTACAGGGTGATCGGTCTGAAAATTATTCCCATGTACAGCAATCAGGAATGGCTTTATTATCTTTAACCTTGCCAGCCAAGTTTTACTCAAGCTGACGGAAGCATTTCCACCAACAGATCAAGTGTAGCTAACTCAGTTTAGATCGGGGATTAAATATAGGATCTTGCGGGTTTTCATAAACACATTGAATGATACATAACGGCCTTTGCATACCATTCTGTAACATTTCTATCATGTAATGACAATAAGATGCATTGATAAAGCTATCAATTTATCTGAAAACTTGTCAATCATTTCATGACAATTCTCCATTATGAGCCAATAACTATTATAAATAGTGACACACAAGTGCAAATAAAACTTCACATGAGAGAATCAATAAAAGATTTGACAATATAACTACATATTTCTGTGTGATTTGAATGATTGCAGATATTTCGTTCAGCCAGAGTCAGCTTTTATTTATTTATTTTGATTCTTTGTCACTGGCAGATCAATATAGATCTTGCAGAATTGGAAATGTTTATGTAGCCAGATCATATCATTACAGTATTGAACAATTTTACACAATTCAACAGAAGACTTAAATGATTTGACTCAACTTGCCATGTATAGGCCAATTCTAACACCAGATGATCTATAAAAGTTAACAAGGGTCTCTTGCTCAATCATATCAGACTTTGATAAGTTCTCCGAGTCATTCCTTGTCACCTGCCACTAGCAGAGTGCGAACAAATGCTGTTTCTCAGACTTTAAATTCAAATAATTTCACAGAAATCGATTACCTGTGTTACTGATGCCCAATAATACTCTGATTACAGTTTCATTTCTGCTCTTTTGAGAGGTTCAAATATCATTTAATTCTAGTATAGAAGATTTGAGATATTCTCCAAAACACATTTTCAACAGTAGCAACAGAAGGGCTTCATAAGAATGAGTATTGGTGAGCATTTTACACATTAAACCACCAGTGCTATCAGGATAATCGAGGATCATTTTAATTTCATAGGTAAACCATGAAGTCTTCAAACACCATTTTAAGGAACAAGAAAAACATTGAAAACAAATGAAGGACTAATAGGATTTCTTATTCTCAAGCAATAACACCTTTACAGATTACTGACATTTTCATGTCATTTTTCTAACTTTTTATCGTGAGAAATCTATTTTAAACAAAAGTTTTACTTTTGCTTTGATCTACTTCCAGCTATTTCTTCAGATTTAGCACATAAAGATGCTATGAAAAATGAAGGCATAATTTTAAGACAATGAAGTTATACCTTATGTATTTCTTCTTAACAGGGTTTCATGAATGTCACTCATCCTAACTCGAGAGGTAATTGAGATGCAAAATTAAAATGAATCATGAAAACCTGCGGTCACTTTAGGTGATCTCCAGTTGAAAATAAACCTTCACTTGTTGGGTGCGTGTAAGTCAGTGCAGGAAAATCTTGAAATGTTTGAACAACCAGAGAGTTTTGGAGTAAACACACTGGGATGATCCAAGGCTCATGTTACAAGAATTTCAAAATGTCTCTACTATGCTTCTGTTATCAGTACTTATATCAGATTTCTGCATTTATCTAAACCAAACAGTTGCTCGAACAGCAGCTGATAAGCCTCCATGGTATGGCAGTTATAGCAATTAAATGTGGCAATAATAGAAACCTGTGGGAATTTATGAGCTGTACAGTTTACCTCTGCCCTGTTTTGTCCTATCAATAAAGCTTGTTGTTACCTGCACAAGCTGCTTCTAGTCATCCAACAGAGCTCCCAAAGTCCTTACTCATTATCTATTAACTCACGAGAGAGTTTTTTGGTTTGTGCACATGACGTTTGCCAATTAGTTTTTAAAAATCCAGTTTGCTAAAAATCAGAGCTAAGCTCATTCCTGTATTCATCAAATATACATATTAACACTTTATAGCAAGGATCACTGGGCAGCAATTCAATGGGAACACATCGCTGTTCCTCACTATCACTGTCTCTATTTGGCCCCCACTTCCCCAACACACTCTTGCAGCCCACATACTGTAGATACAATTATATCATCCTCATGCTGCATTGATTGTCTGCAAAATTTGGTAATACATTTACCAATTGATCCAATAGAAAGTTTTCACTCAGATTTTAAAAATTTAATACAACAGAGCATTTTGTTTGGAAACTTATGTGATGGCTCAGTTTCTTTAAGCCTTCTGCATTATATCAAAATTTTCAGAGGAACCAGCTGGTCGCAGAGCTACGAAAACATTTGCTTTGTGACATCAAACAATAAATTTTAATTATTGCGTACATCAAATCGTACTTCCCTCTATTGTACATTTTAGATATATACTGTCAGTATTACAAAACACAGTCAAACAAAATACAAGATAACAAGCATGGGGCTGGATGAACACAGCAGGTCAAGCAGCATCATAGGAGCAGGAAAACTTGACGTTTCGGGCCTAAACCCTTCATCAGAAATGGGGGAGGGGAAGAGGGTTCTGAAATAAGTAGGGAGAGAGGGGGAGGCGGATAGAGGATGGATAGAGGACCGCCGACGTCGCTCCGCCCACCGCCGAAGCCGACACAACACCCACCGCTGACGTACCTCCGCCCACAGCCGACGCAGACGTAACTCCGCCCACAGCCTCCACAGCCAGCAGCTCCGGAGGAGACAGCAGCACTGAGCCCTGCCGAGTGTTCACCATCCCCCCAGACCTCCCCCTTACTGAGGACGAATGGTCAGTCCTCAGTAAAGGGCTCACCTTTGTCCCCCTCCACCCACATATCAACGAATACCGCTCACGCTTGGATATTGAGCAGTTTTTCCGCCGCCTCCGCCTCCATGCTCACTTCTCCAACCGCGAAACTAACCCTCCCTCTACTGACCCCTTCTCCCGCCTCCAACACAAGCCCTCCTCCTGGACACCACCCCAAGGCCTCCTACCCTCCCTCGACCTCTTCATCTCCAACTGCCGTCGAGACATCAATCGCCTAAACCTCTCTACCCCTCTCAAACACTCCAACCTCTCCCCCGCAGAACATGCAGCCCTCCACTCCCTCCGCTCCAATCCCAACCTCACCATAAAACCCGCGGACAAGGGAGGCGCAGTCGTAGTATGGCGCACTGACCTCTACATTGCTGAGGCCAGGCGCCAACTCTCTGACACCTCCTCCTACCGCCCCCTATTTCATGACCCCACCCCTGAGCACCAAACCATCATCTCCCAAACCATCCACAACCTCATCACCTCAGGTGACCTCCCCCCCACCGCCCCCAACCTCATCGTTCCCCAACCCCGCACCGCCCGCTTCTATCTCCTCCCCAAAATCCACAAACCTGAATGCCCTGGTCGACCCATTGTCTCCACCTGCTCCTGCCCCACCGAACTCATCTCCACCTACCTAGACTCCATTTTCACCCCCTTGGTCCAGGAACTCCCTACCTACGTCCGTGACACCACCCACGCCCTCCACCTCCTCCAGAACTTCCAATTCCCCGGTCCCCAACACCTCATTTTTACTATGGACGTCCAGTCCCTATACACCTGTATTGCCCATGCTGATGGCCTAAAGGCCCTCCGCTTCTTCCTGTCCCGCAGAACGGACCAATCCCCCTCCACCGACACCCTCATCCGCCTAGCCGAACTCATCCTCACCCTCAACAACTTTTCTTTCAATTCCTCCCACTTCCTACAGACAAAGGGGGTGGCCATGGGTACCCGCATGGGCCCAAGCTATGCCTGCCTCTTTGTAGGTTATGTGGAACAATCCCTCTTCCGCACCTACACTGGCCCTAAACCCCACCTCTTCCTCCGTTACATTGATGACTGCATCGGCGCCGCCTCGTGCTCCCACGAGGAGCTCGAACAGTTCATCCAATTCACCAACACTTTCCACCCCAACTTGAAGTTCACCTGGACCATCTCCAACACTTCTCTCTCCTTCCTGGACCTCTCTGTCTCCATCTCGGGCAACCACCGAGAGACAGATGTCCATTTCAAGCCCACTGACTCCCACAGCTACCTGGAATACACCTCCTCCCACCCACCCTCCTGCAAAAATGCCATCCCCTATTCCCAATTCCTTCGCTTCCGCCGCATCTGCTCCCAGGATGAGACATTCCAATCCCGCACATCTCAAATGTCCTCATTCTTCAAGGACCGCAACTTCCCCCCCACAGTGGTCGAGAACGCCCTCGACAGTGTCTCCCGCATTTCCCGGAACACATCCCTCACGCCCCGTCCCTGCAACAATAACCAAAAAAAATCCCCCTCGTCCTCACATACCACCCCACCAACCTCCGGATCCAACGCATCATCCTCCGACACTTCCGCCATCTGCAGTCAGACCCCACCACCAAAGACATCTTTCCCTCCCCACCCTTATCTGCCTTCCGGAGGGACCACTCCCTCCGCAACTCCCTTGTCCGCTCCACACTCCCCTCCAGCCCCACCACACCCGGCACTTTTCCTTGTAACCGCAGGAAGTGCTACACCTGCCCCCACACCTCCTCCTTCACCCCAATCCCAGGCTCCAAGAAGACTTTCCACATCAGGCAGAGGTTCACCTGCACATCTGCCAATATGGTATACTGCATCCGCTGTACCCGTTGTGGCTTCCTCTACATCGGGGAAACCAAGCGGAGGCTTGGGGACCGCTTTGCAGAACACCTGCACTCAGTTCGCAACAAACAACTGCACCTCCCAGTCGCGAACCATTTCAACTCCCCCTCCCATTCCTCAGATGACATGTCCATCCTTGGCCTCCTACAATGCCACAGTGATGCCACCCAAAGGCTGCAGGAACAGCAAATCATATTCAGCCTGGGAACCCTGCAGCCCAATGGCATCAATGTGGATTTCACAAGCTTCAAAATCTCCCCTCCCCCAACCACATCCTAAAACCAGCCCAGCTCATCTCCAACTCCCTAACCGGTTTTTCCTCTCACCCCAAGCCACACCCCCATCTCCTATCTACTAACATCATCCTGCCCCCTTGACCTGTCCGTCCTCCCTGGACTGACCTTTCTCCTCCCTACCCCCCCACCTACACTCACCTTTACTGGCTCCATCCCCGCCTCTTCGACTTGTCTGCCTCCTCTCCACCTATCCTCTCCTCTATCCATCCTCTATCCGCCTCCCCCTCTCTCCCTACTTATTTCAGAACCCTCTTCCCCTCCCCCATTTCTGATGAAGGGTTTAGGCCCGAAATGTCAAGTTTTCCTGCTCCTATGATGCTGCTTGACCTGCTGTGTTCATCCAGCCCCATGCTTGTTATCTCGGATTCTCCAGCATCTGCAGTACCTTTTATCTCTCTCAAACAAAATACAATTGTTTCTGCAGGAACCATCCAACTCAGTTAAATTTGAAAACTGTAAAAATGAATCATGACAGTTCTTCAAACATGGATAATCTTGGGTTGCATTCACTGGGCTGTGTCCACCAGAAAGCCTCAGATCTTCAACTGTGAGTTAAGTGACAAGTGAAAAACAACTACTTTGCTATGGGTGAGCTGGATATGTGGTTGGGTGGGGCAGGGGTTTCAGCAAGGACAAACAACATCAATGCTACCTCTGGACACAAAGACAAGGAACTAAAAACAGCTTGGAATTGTATTATACCTTTAATGGAAGGAAACATTCCAAAGAGCTTCAGATATGGTGGAATATCCTACAGCAAGTTCCAATAAGCTTTTCCAAATTCAGAAACTTGAAATTAAAGCTAAGCACCTTTTTTAAATTGATCCAGAATTGTGGTAGCTAATTCAGGGACATAACTGCACTATCCCCATGCAATCTGGATAAGATTCCCTTGGCTTTGGCACATACACAGTGTCAATCTTTGCAAAGTTGCTATCTGAGTTATAACCAGGTAGGGAGTTCCAGAATTTTGACCCAGTGATCATGGAACAGTGGTATGTTTCCAAATCAGAATGGGGCAGCGAAACTTACAGATGATAAAATTTCCCTGTCCATCATGTTTATTCTTATAGGCAATAGGAGATTGGAAACACCAGAGCAGAAGTAGGCTCTTAAGTACTTGATAAAAACCAAAAGAACTGCGGATGCTGTAAATCAGGAACAAAAGCAAAGTTGCTGGAAAAGCTCAGCAGGTCTGGCAACATCCGTGGAGGAGAAAACAGAGTTAACATTTCGGGTCCGGTGACCCTTCCTCAGAGAACTTTGTTTTTGTTCTTAAGTACTTGAGTTTGCTCCACTATTTTAAACTATGGCTGTTTATCTATCTCAAAGCAATTTTCCCATACTACACGAATATCCCTTCGTGTCACTCATACCTAGAAACCTATCAATCACCGTTTTGGGCACAGAATTCCAAGGATTCATCACCATCTGAGTGAAGAAATTTCTCATTTCGTTAAATATGTTACCCCTTATTTACAGAATGT
Source organism: Ginglymostoma cirratum (assembly GCA_024137785.1). Classification (NCBI taxonomy): domain Eukaryota; kingdom Metazoa; phylum Chordata; class Chondrichthyes; order Orectolobiformes; family Ginglymostomatidae; genus Ginglymostoma; species Ginglymostoma cirratum. The sequence goes on from JAHRHZ010000098.1 coordinate 38,755,787, forward strand.
CCCTCCAAGTTCCAGAGACCCCAGCCAGAGAAATCGTCCTTTCTACGTGCACTGTGTTGAGTCCCTTTAAGAAATTTTTAAGTCTCAGTGGGATTGCCTCTAATTCTTGGAAACCGTGGAGAATACAGATCCAGTTTCTTCAATCTCTCTTCATAGGACACACCCACCATCCCAGGAATTAGTCTGGTGAACGACTGCTGCACTCTCTCCATAGCAAATATGTCACCCTCATGTTTTTCCCATCATCCTATAAACAGGCAATCAATCTAATACAGTACAGTTTATCACACTGAACCCCTTACACTGGGTGATCAAGTATACGTTATCAAAGTGCAAAGTGCAACGTCCTGTAATATTGCCTTTTGAGCAATAGTTCATACCCAATTTCAATCATCAGATAGATAGAAATAAACTAACAAGCTAATCTTTTGACAAAGTCCGCATTTTCATCAAGAAAACTGCTGTAATCTTGTAGTAAAATGACTCAACAAAATAAATGGAGCTGAATCAACTTAAAATAACGTTTACTGTGTAACACTATGATCACAACCATTAAAATTCATTGTGGTTTGTTTAGTCAGAATGCTAGAAAGAAATGAACAGCAGTCTAGATCAGAGTAAATAGAGAGAAATTGGTGCTATCGATGGAAGGGTAAGAACCAGGTCTCAAGTTTAAAGTGACTGTGGGGGAAAAAAAAGATGACACAAGGAAAAGGGTCTACAAGAAGGGTCTAGGCCCGAAACGTCAGCCTTCCTGCTCCTCTGATGCTGCTTGGCCTGCTGTGTTCATCGAGCTCTACACCGTGTTATCTCAGATTCTCCAGCATCTGCAGTTACTACTATCTCTTGGCAACTGGAAGGTGTTGTGGTTTGTCGTGTACAGAGCGCAGATGCTCAATGAAACGGTCCCCAAGTCTACGCTTGGTCTCATCGATGTAGAACAGGCCACATCGAGGGCAGTGGATACAGTAGACCAAGTTGGAGGATGTACAAGTGAATCCCTGTTGGATATGAAAGGTTTGCTTTGGGCCTTGGATGGAGATGAGGAGGCAGGCGTTGGGGCAGATGTAGCACTTCCTGCTGATGCAGGGAAAGGTGCCAGGAGTGGTGGGGCGAGTCGGGAGTGTGGAGTGAGTGGTCCCTATGAAAGGCAGATAGGGGTGAGGAAGGAAATGTCTCTTTGGTTGTGGGGTCGGATTGCAAGTGGCAGAAGCAGCGGAGAACGATACACTGGATGCAAAGGTTGGTGGGGTAGTATGTGAAGACCAGGGGAATTCCTGCCTCTATTTTTGTTGAGGGAAGGGGTTTGAGGGCAGAAATGCGGGAAATGCAAGAGATGTGGTTGAGGGGGGATTCGTGGTCCTTGAAATAGGAGGACATCTGGGACTCCAGGGTGCTGGCTCATTGGATGACTCCAGCATCTGCAGTTCTTGCAATCTCTATATTGAAAAATCTATGTTTATTTGGGATTCTAGCTAAAACCCAATGAAGTCAGCCCATACTCTAGGGCTCAGTGGATTGGTGATTTTATCAAATAGTTGGAACTGCAATTATGGAATTCATAAAAATGCTAATGGATGTTCTAGACCTTCCAAGAAATAACACAGGAAGATAAATCCTGACCTTGTGCATAGCAACAGTGACTACAACTCAGAAATAGCTGATTAGCTGCGAAGCATTCAGGATGGCCAAAATATGTGAACAGCATCCAGCCCCATGAATCAAAGGCAAGTCCCTTCTTTGCATAATTTATTGAATTATATCTTTATTCCTTGTTAAAGCTTTCCAAAATCTTAATATCACATGAATCAGCTATTGGTTCTAGCCAAATTTAAAGGGCTTTTCAGTTTGATTTCTTGGTATCCTGGTAGTTCTCAGTAGTTCCTCAGCATTACAGTGTTAAACTGTGGTTTGATAGAACAAAGAACAAAGAACAAAGAAAATTACAGCACAGGAACAGGCTACTCAGCCCTCCAAGCCTGCCCGACACGCTGCCCATCACAACTAAAATTCCCTACCCTTCTGCGGACCATATCTCTCTATTCCCATGCTATTCGTGTATTTGTCAAGAGGCCCTTTAAACGTCACTCTAGTATCTGCTTCCACTACGACCCCCGGCAGTGAGTTCCAGGCACCCACCACCCTCTGTGTAAAACAAAACTTGCCTCGTACATCACCTTTAAACCTTGCCCTTCACACCTTAAACGTAAGACCCCAGGTAACTGACTCTTCCACCCTGGGAAAAAGCTTCTGATTGTCCACTCTATCCATGCCCTTCATAATCTTGTAGACCTCTCTCAGGTTGCCCCTCAAGCTCCATCATTCCAGTGAGAACAACCCAAGTTTCTCCAATCTCTCCTCATAGCTAATGCCCTCCATATCAGGCAACATCCTGGTAATTTTTTTTTGCACCCTCTCTAAAGCCACCACATCCTTCTGGTAGCGTAGCGAACAGAATTGAACACATCATTCCAAACGCAGCCTAATTAAGGTTCTATAAAGCTGCAACATTACCTGCCAATTTTTAAACTTAATGCCTCGGCCGATGAAGGCAAGCATACCGTATGCCTTGTGGACGACCCTCTCCACCTGCGTTGTCACTTTCAGTGACCTGTGTACCTGTACACCCAGATCCCTCTGCCTATCATTATTCTTAAGGGTTCTGCCATTTACTGTATATTTTCCATCTGGATTAGACCTTGCGAAATGCATTACCTCTCATTTTTCTGGTTTAAACTCAATCTGCCATGTCACTGCCCAAGTCACCAACTGATCTATATCCAACTGTATCCTGTGACGGTCCTCATCGCTATCCGCAATTCCACCAACCTTTGTGTCATCGGCAAATTTACCAATCAGACCAGTTATATATAAATGATTTGGAGGAAAATGTATTACAAACAGCAAAGGTCCCAACACTGATCCCTGAGGAACGCCACTAGTCACATCCCTCCATTCAGAAATGCACACTTCCATTGCTACCCTCTGTCTTCTATGACTGAGCCAGCTTTTTTATTCATCTTGCAAACTCACCTATGACCCCGTGCGACTTTACCTTCTGAATCAGCCTGCCATGAGGGACTTTGTCAAAGGCCTTACTGAAGTTCATGTAGACAACGTCCACTGCCTTACCTTCAATCAACTTCGTCACTTCCTCAAAAAATCAACCAAGTTAGTGAGCCACAATCTCCCCTTCACAAACCTTGTTGCCTCTTGCTAATAGGCCCACTGATTTCCAAGTGGGAGTAAATCCTGTCTCGAAGAATCCTCTCCAATAATTTCCCTACCACTGACGTAAGGCTCAGTGGCCTGTAATTAGCTGGATTATCCTTACCACCCTTCTTTAACAAAGGAACAACAATGGCTGTTCTCCAATCCTCGTGGACCTGCCCTGTACCCGGTGAGGATACAAAGATTTCCCTCAAGGCCCCAGCAATTTCCTCCCTTGCCTCTCTCAGTATTCTGGGGTATATCCCATCAGGCCCTGGGGGGGGTTGTCTACCTTAATGCTTTTCAAGACCTCCAATACCTACTCCCTTTTGATCTCAACATGACCCAAACTATTTATACATCCTTCCCGAGACTCATCATCCACCGAGTCCTTCTCTATGGTGAATACTGACGCAAAGTACTCATTTAATACCTCGCCCATTTCGTCTGGCTTCACACATAAATTCCCTTCCCTCTCCTTGAGTGGGCCAACCCTCACCCTGGCTACCCTCTTGCTCTTTATATATGTATAAAAAGCCTTGGGATTTTCCTTAATCCTGTTGGCCAATGACTTTTCATGAATCCTTTTAGCACTCCTGACTCCTTGCTTAAGTTTCTTCTGATCTTCCTTGTTTTCCACCATTGCTTCGTGTGTTCCTAGCCTCTTAGTCTTGATAAATGTTTCCTTTTTCTTTTTGATTAGGTTCACAATATCTCTCATTATCCAAGGTTCCCTAAACTTGCCATAATTATCCTTCATCCTTATAGGAATGTGCCGGTCCTGAGTTCCCAACAACTTACACTTGAAAGCCTCCCACATACCATATGTTGCTTTGACCTCAAACATCTGCCTCCAATCTACATTCTTCAGTTCTTGCCTAATGTTGCTGTAATTAGCCTTCTCCCAATTTAGCACCTTCACCTGACAACCACACCTATCTTTATCCATCAGTACCTTAAAGCTTACTGAACTATAATTACTGTTCCCAAGCTGCTCTCCTACTGAGACATCAACACATGGCCAGGCTCATTTCCCCAGGCCCTGTTTCAAGAAGCCATCCTGGATGATCCTTACAAACTCTGCCTCATCTGAGCCCCAAGTACCAAGTCAGTCCTAGTCAATATATAGGAAGTTAAAATCATCCACGACAACAACCCTGTTACTTTTACATCTTGTCAAAATCTGCCTACATATCTGTTCTTCTATCTCCCGCTGACTGTTGGGAGGCCTATGGTAAACCCCATACATTATGATTACACCCTTCCTGTTCCTGAGCTCTACCCAAATTGCCTCGCTGTACGAGCCATTCGAGATGTCCTCCCACAGTTCAGCGGTGATCTACTCCTTAACAAGTAGTGCAACTCCTCCACCCCTTTTATACCCCTTTCTATCCCACCTGAAACATCAGTATCCTGGAACGTTAAACTGCTAATCCTGTCCATCCCTTAACCAAGTCTCCGTAATAGCAACAACATCACAGTTCCAAGTACTAATCCAAACTCTAAGTTCATCTGCCTTACCTGTTACACTTTTCGCATTGAAACAGAGACACTTCAGTCCACCAGACCCATTTTGTTTTGTAACCACACTCTTGCCTGCTCCTCCTCCGAGTCTTACTGGCCATTTTCTTTAGTTCCCTTTCAGTCAATTCACCTTTGATTTGGTTCCCACATCCCTGCCGAGCTAGATTAAATCCTCCCGAATGACACCAGCAAACCTCCCAGCCAGAATATTTGCGCCCCTCCGGTTTAGATGCAACCCATCCTTCTTGTACAGGTCCCACCTGCCCCAGAAGAGATCTCAATGGTCTAGATATGTGAAACCCTCCCTCCTACACCATCTGTTTAGCCACACGTCAAGCTGTACTATCCTACTATTTCTAGCCTCACGTGGTACAGGGAGTAATCCGAAGATTACAACCTTGGAGGTCCTGCTCTTTAACTTTCTACCTAACTCCCTGAACTACTGCTGCAGGACCTCGTCACTCATCCTACCTATGTCGTTAGTACCGATATGTACCACAACCTCTGGTTGTTCACCCTCTCCCTTCAGAATGCTTTCTGCCCGTTCACAGACAGAAGGCGTCTTGATGAAGTCCACCTTCGAGAAGCAGTGACAGATCTTCACCACGTCAGCCAATCAGCATCACTGCTCTGCTGCCCTCTTCCAGGATAATTCTGCTCCAGATCCGTGTACACCCAGCTTACTCGATAGAGTACAAATTTAACAGTATAATCAGTGGGAAATCATACTAATAACCAAATCAGATGATGAATATGCAAGGTACAACTTGGTGCTTTTAATTTGAACAGGAAGTAAAAGCACCCTGCACAGCAGCTAACTGATATACAGTTTCAAATAAAAGAGACAGGTGACAGAAAAAAGCTTCAGCAGCCGAGGTAGAATAAATTTGACGGAAAGCTTAATAAAACAATTTGAACTTCCACAAATGTTTTGTAACGACAATTATCTGAAGACACCAGGGGGATTTGTGGTACAGTGGTAGTGTACCTACTTCCAGGCCAGACAGCATGGGTTCAAGTCCTGCCTGCTCCAAAGATGTATCATAACATGTTGATTAAAAATATCCACAAGACAACATGACTCTGTTACTATGTGAGAAATATGAAAATGTTTCTTTTAATGCTCTTTGATACACAATACAGGATGTCAAGGGTAATGGTGTTGTCAGAACAGTATTCTGCAGATAGCAAAGCGAAAATTAAAGTGGAAGTGTGCTGGAGCACCTATTCTATTACTCAACAACATTATGAATCTATAAGAAAGGTAACCCAGTGCATGCGTCATGGAGCTTAGCAGTCTATATATAAAGTTTAAATGAATCTTCCAATTAAATTGCCTCTATCTTATGCTGCAGATAGTAACATATCTTGATACAAAGACCAACATTACTTGATAATACAATTTAAAGAAAAAATGCATTTATGAAACTCTCCATGACATTATAAAATGCAAAAAACGATTCACAATAAATAAAGTACTCTTTGAAGTACAGTAATTGTGATAATGCATGGAAATGTGGCAACCAATTTGCACCCCAAAATCTACGTCATCTCCACTTCCATTACCAAATTGTAAGCAGAGAGTTCCAGACCAAAATCACAATCAGCAATTAGGAAATAACTAAATAATCTATTGCCCAGCCTCAGGCTACATTTTTGACACTCAAACTCTAAAGATGAAGACTTTAATCCATTTTCTTCTCAACATCCTGCAGGAAATGCCTGAATAGACTTGGCTCCACAAATTACAGTGCTTTAACAGAAAATGAAAAATCCAGAGAAACAAATAAAAACATCTGACACATTGAAAATCGTTTAAACCTAATGGATTGACATGCATCAGAGACCCTCTCTTTTTTGTTTCACTATGTTCTTTAGCTCCCTCAGCATACAATTATTGGTTTTGGTTCCATTACCTTTCACCTATGATTGGAATGTCCTGAGCTGTACCGGAAGCATCTCCTCCATAAAGAACGGTTTTGTTACAGTTTCTGCTGTCAGTGTTTGGTTTTACTTTACCCTGGATAGGTCCCTTCACATTCCAAAATTAGCTCCCTTCCAATGCAATTCTACCACAGACTGTTCTTTGATTTTCTCCAGTAAATGTCTAAACTCTAAGTCACAATGATCACCCTTAACCAAGTGCTCCCCCAGATATTTGCGCCATTCAATTCAACACGTTCCCAGCACCAGTTCCAGTAGCTCCTCCTCTTATTTGGACCGAGAATACACAGTTCTTTTCAATCACACTTCATAAATATCCACTAGCATGATTATCCTCTTTCTGCTCCAACTCCCTGACCAAATGGATTCTGCCCTTTTGTTCCTTCAAGGACACAAACTCATTCAAGCACAATGTCTTCCCAATCAGTATTGTTAGTCATGCTCCTTTGTTTAATTTTTTCCCTGTTTTCAGAATATTGGGTACCTGATATTCAGATACAATGTTACTATTTTAAGCCACCCTTCTATTATTGCCACTACTTCATATTCCCACATGGATATTTCTTCCTTACCAAACTTTATAAATTTAGATAGCTTCTAAACCTGTTCATGTATTACTTGCTGTCCTTCTTAGTCCACTCCTAGTTCATATCACTACTTCCTCCTTCTCCAGTATTAATCAATCGTCTCTCTCCATTTAGTGGTAAAATTCTTGCCAGACACAAGGAGGCCTGGGTTCAATTCCCAGCCAATGCATGACACACTGTTGCTTGCCTTAGGACAGAGTTGAGGAGGAACTTCTCCACCTAAAAGATTGTGAATCTGTGGAATTTTCAGCCCAGTGAAGCAGCTGAGGCTACATTGTTGAATGTTCAAAGACAGATAGATTTTTGAACAGTAAAGGAATGAAGAATTATGGTGAGCGAGCAGGTAAGTGGAGCCGAATCCACAAGATCAGCCAGATGGGTGATCAATGGGCCAGACAGCCTACTCCTGCTCCTATTTCTTTTGTTCTTATGTGCATTCATCCTCTTTCTATTTTAAAAAGTGGTGCCCATCTCATTGAACATAGAACAGTACAGGTCCTTCGGTCCACGATGTTGTGCCGGCCTATTATCCTACTAAGATCAAACTACCCTGCATTCCCCACATTTTACTATCTCCATGTGCCTATCCAAGAGTCGCTTCAAAGTCTCTAAAGTATCTGACTCCACTACCACTGCCGGCAGCGCATTCCACACGCCCACCACTCCCTCTGTACCTCTCACATCTCCCCTATACCTTCCTCCAAATTATGGCCCCTCATGATAACCATTTCCGCCCTGGGAAAAAGTTTCTTAGTATCCACTCTATCTATGCTGCTCATCATCTTGTACACCTCTATCAAGTCACCTCTCATCCTTCTTCACTCCAATGAAGGAAGCCCTAGTTCCCTCAACCTTTCCTCATAAGACCTGCCCTCCAGTCCAGGCAGCATCCTGGTAAATCTCCTCTGCACCCGCTCTAAAGCTTCCACATCCTTCCTATAATGAGATGACCAGAACTGAACACAACATTCCAAGTGTGGTCTAACTAGGGCTTCATAGAGCTGCAGCATAACCTTGCTGCTCTTAAACTCAATTCCCACGTTGATGAAAGCCAACAGACCATACGCTTTCTTTACAACCCTATCAACTTGGGTAGCAACTTTGAGGGATCTATGGACGTGGACCCCAAGATCCCTCTGGTCCTGCACAATGCCGAGAATCCTGCCATTAGCCCTGTATTCTGCATTCAAATTCAACCTTCCAAAATGAATTACTTCACACTTTCCTCGGTTGAATTCCATCTGCCACTTCTTCGCCCAGCTCTGCATCCTGTCAATGTCCCGTTGCAACCTAGAACAGCCCTCCATGCTATCCACAACTCCACCAACCTTTGTGTCATCGGTAAACTTTCTCACCCACCCTTCCACTTCCTCATCCAAGTCATTTATAAAAATCAAAAAGAGCAGAGGTCCCGGAACAGATCCCTGTGGAACACCACTGGTCACCGAGCTCCAGGCTGAATACTTTCCATCTACTACCACCCTCTGTCTTCTATTGGACAGCCAGTTTTGTATCCAAATTTCCCTGAATCCCATGCTTCTTTACTTTCTGAAGAGCCTACCATGTGGAACCTTATCAAATTCCTTGATAAAATACATACACACCACATCCACTGCTCTGCCTTCAATGTGTTTTGTCACATCCTCAAGGAATTCAATAAGGCTTATGAGGCATGACCTGCCCCTCACAAAGCAATGCTGGCTATTTCTAATCAAACTGTGCTTTTCCAAATAATCAGAAATACTATCTCTCAGAATCCTCTCCAATAATTTGCCCACCACAGAAGAAAGACTGACCGGTCTGTAATTCTCAGAATTATCCCTGTTCCCTTTCTTGAACAAGGGAGTGACATTTGCCACGCTCCAATCATCTGGTACTACTCCAGTGGACAATGAGGATGCAAAGATCATTGCCAAAGGGGCAGCAATCTCTTCCCTCGCTTCCCATAGTAACCTCGGGTATATCCTATCTGGCTCAGGGCACTTATCTATCCTCATGTTTTTCAAAATTTCTAGCACATCCTCCTTCCTAACATCAACCTGTTCGAGCATATCAGCCTGTTTCATGCTGTCCTCACAAATGTCAAGGTCCCTCTCACTGGTGAATACTGACACAAAGTATTCATTAAAGACCTCCCCTACCTCCTCTGACTCCACGCACGAGTTCTCTCCACTATCCCTGATTGGCCCTACCCCCACTCTGGCCATCCTCTTGTTCCTTACATAAGCATTGAACACCTTGGGGTCTTCCTTGATCCTACCCACCAAGGCTTTCTCATACCCACTTCTAGCTCTCCTAACCATTCTTCAGTTCCTTCCTGGCTACCTTCTAGACCACTAGAGTCCTGTCCGATCCTGTTTTGATTTCCTACCAAATGAATTAAACCCTCCCCAACCAATTAGTAAACCTCCTCACAATGGTACTAGCCCCAGTTTTTTGAGGTGCAAGCTATCCCTTTTGAATAGATGCCTGCCTCAGAATTACTTCGAAATCTCCAAGAATCTAAAGCCTTCAACCCCTGCACCATCTAAAGACATGCAACGATTTTCCCTTCCTATTTCTACTCTCCACAACATGCGATACTACAAGTCCTCCAGATATTATTACCATGAGGTCCTACATTTGAGGAACAGACCTTGTGGGACTCGTGATTACAGAAACGTCTCTCTCACTCTCTCTCTCCAATTTAATGGAATCTAATTTAACAACTGTACTTCTACTTTTTGATGTTTCCTCTTGTGTAGCTTCTTGCCCTTTGATACCACAGTTTGGGCTGCACTCTTCCAAGTTGTTGCCAGTGCAAGTTGTCTAGAACAGAGCTTCCCAATCTTTGGAAAACTGTCAAAAATCACACAACACCAGGTTATAGTCCAACAGGTTTATCTGAAAACAGTAGCTTTCGGAGCATTCCTCCTTCATCAGGTGTAGTGAGAGAGGCATCAAGACACAGAATTTATAAGTAAAAGATCAAAAGACCATACAACTGATGCGAATGTACTGAATAACCCTAAAATGGCTGGCTGGCTCCCTCCTCCTAAATCTTTAAACCAGTCAGAAAGGAGTTGCAGGTTTCGATTGATTAAAATGCAAATCCCAGAATTTCTTTTCTTTATTAGTGTATACAAGAGGTGACATCTCAGGTCACACAATGCATTACAGGTGTGAAGCCTTCTTTAGAATCGGCCTGTGTTTTAACCTAGAGTCAAACTGGTTTTATTTCTGAAGCTGAAATTTATAGAATGCCCCACTGACTGACTGTGTCTACAAATTGTGTGCTTTTTGAACAAAATAGAATGCATCTGCAAATGCAAATTCGCCCCATAGATTCTTGTCTCTCTCTATGGGAGCGTGCCTCTGTGAGAGCGCGCGAGAAAGTGCACGCACATGAGTGTGAGAGAGAGAAAGACGTGTGGTGTGTGTGAGTATGTATGACAGAGAGGGGAGTGTGTGTGTGTGAGTGAGAGAGAGAGAGTGAGATTAAGATGGGGGGGTGGAGTGTGATTGTGTGACACGGGGTGGGGTGGGGGGTGTGTGTGTGTGGGGCGGGGGGTGTGTGTGTGTGGGGCAGAGAGGAAGGGGGGTGGGAGTGTGTGTGTGACGGGGCTTAAGTGTGTGTGAGAGACAGAGTGGGGGGGGGAAGTGTGTGTGTGTGTGTGAGAGACGCGGGGAGAGTTTGAGAGTGAGAGAGAGAGATGGAGGGGGCAGTGTGAGCGCGCGAGAGAGATACACAGAGTGAGCACGTGCGCACAAGAGACAGACAGCGAAGGGCATATTGAGGAGGAAGAGAGTTGTCAGAGTGGGTGGTGGGGGAAGGTGTTAGGGTGAAGTCTTAGCTGTTTAATTCACTGAACTTTTATGTATTAGATGTGCCATTGGGATTTGGCAGGATAGTTATCAATCCTCACTGTGTGTGTGTGTGTGTGTGTGTGTGTGTGTGTGTGTGTGTGTGTGTGTGTGTGTGTGTGTGTGTGTGTGTGTCTCTCTCGCGCGTGCATGACAGAGACAGAGACCGTGCGCGAGAGAGACAGACACATACACACGCACACACACAGACTGAGCGCGCACGCGAGAGAGAGACACACACAGAGTGAGGACTGATAACTATCCTGCCAAATCCCAATGGCACATCTAATACATAAAAGTTCAGTGAATTAAACAGCTATCACTTCACCCTAATACTTTCCCACCACCCACTCTCAATTCTCTTCCTCCTCAATATGCCCCTCGCTGGCTCAGGTTTATTATGTCCTCCCCTACACCCTCGGTGTCATAAGTCTCTCACCCTGTTTTCTCACCAGCTGACCACATCGCAGGTATGTTACTCCTTCCCTTAATTTCTGATTACTAAGAAATTGTAAGAGTGGTTACCATGCCCACAGTGTTTAAGGGTAGTATATACTCAAAAGATTCCGCACCTCCTACCTCTTCCTATTCTTCCAGATAATCTACTATCCTGAACTATATGGGTGTCTACAGCAGACACCTCAAGGCATTGGAGCAATACCACTGGCGCTGCCTGTGCAAGATCTTGCAAGTCCACTGGGAAGAAAGATGCATCAACACCCGCGTTCTCAACTAGGCCACATTTGCAGCACTGAGGCAATGACCACCCTTGATTGGCTGCAACAGGCTGAGCTCGTCATTCGCATAACCGACATGAGATTCCCTAAGCAGATGTTCTATTTTCAGCTCTGAAATGGCTGCCAAGCCGCAGGTGGACAGAGGAAGTGCTCCAGGGATACTTCAAGGCCTGGACACCTGGAAATCACTGGCCCAAGACTGTTCAAAATGTAGGACAAGCATCCTCAAGATTTACTGTTGAGAAAAAGCGAAAGCCAGGCAAAAACAGTGCGAGGACTGTGCTGCCAAACCAATGCCCCACCCACCAATTGCCACAAACACTGCCCCAAGTGCAGCAGAGTCTGCAGAAGCTGCATCGGACTGTGCAACCACCTAGAGACTCACCCTGAGAATGGAAGAGAGTCATCCTCGTCTGTGAAGGACCGCTGATGATGATTATGAGGATGATTCCAAACCATGCTTAACTGTGACAAGACTGGTTCCTGCAGCATACAATTCAGGAAAATCTCATCTTCCTTGATGCTCCACGGTAATCAGCTGCCTCTCAAGCTGGGAAATCCCAAGACTGAGCTCAAGTAGCTGGGGACAATCTGAAAATTTATGAAATGTCCTGAACTTCCCACGGTGCACAAGAGTTATAAATAAAAGGTCTCTGCTGTCCATCCATGGTCTTAAAAAAAAACTATTCTTTATTTCAGAGTCTAATTTACATCATGTTTAAACTAATTTTTAATTAATACCTCAAGATCTGCTCTGTGCTAAGTGATCCATTTATTCAGCCTTGACTGAAATTTTTAATTCCTTTGCTGCTAGTTCATATTCCAATACTGGTTTGAACATCTATTGGTTTTGGATTTGTATCCAAACTCATGACCACTACCATCGAAAAGCAGAAAGGCAGCAGATACGTGGGAGCACCACTACCTATTAGTGCCCCTCCAAACCATTCACCATCTTGACTTGGAACTATAGCGTAGTTGCTTCACTATCGATGGACTCTCTCTCAAACAGCACTTTGGATGTACCTACATCAAATGGACTACAGCAGTTCAAGAAGGTAACTCACTACAACTTTTCCAAGGGTTATTAGGGATGGGTAATAAATGCTGCAGGAATGCCCACAACCCCTGACTGTTTTGTAAAAAATACTATACTTACATAGCTAATTTATTTCAATTAAAAAGAATCACATTTCAACAATCTGCCAGTGTATAAACTATTTTATGACGTACTAAGTTATTGAAAAGCAAAATTCATACTCATTAGCACCAGTGATAAGTGATAAGGCCAAAAGAACAACTCAGGAATATGGTTAGTATTGATCTTATCAAGCATTGGTATAATATTAACTAAGGTGAATCATTTGTTAGCTACAAAGTGCCAAAAATATTAACCTTCTGACTTCACTCATTATACAGTTATCAAAATATGTTGCCTGAATCATATAAATATGGAGAAAACAATCTCTGAAAGGCATACAAGGCAAAAATGTGATGGTGTACTTTCATTTACCTGGATGAGTGCTGCTTCAGTGATGTTCAAGCAGCATGACGCCATCCAAGATAAAGCAACCTGCTTGATTTGCACTCCATCCACCACTTGAAACATTCACTCTGTCCAACACTGACAGAGAGTAGCAGCAGTGAGTACCCCTACAAGAAGCACTGTAGAACTTGATAAGCCTCCTTCCAAACCCTGCAAACTCTATGACCTAGAAGATTTCATCAGTAGGACAATCAAGTGTTATGGGAAGAGGCAGAAAAGTGAATGTGAAGAATGTCTGATCAGCCATGATCTTAATAAATGGTGAAGCAGGCCTGAGGGCTGAACGCCTACATTTTCTTTTTCTTATGGTCTCATGGTCAGGAGCTACAGACAAATGGGAACATTAACAGCTGCAAGTTTTCTTCCAAGTGGCACATTATCCTGAGTTAGACCAAAATCATATCTCCTTTTCTTTGCTGTAAATGGAAATACAACCTGGAACTCCTTTCCTACTAGCAATGTGAGCGCATCTACACAGGACTGCAGCAGTTCAAGAAAATTGCTCATCACCATCTTCTCAAGGGAAATTAGGCCTGAATAACAAATTCTGTCCTTCTGAGCATTGCTAACATCCCATGAAAGAATGAAAAAAAACTGACAATTTACCTTCTGCCTAAAGTCTAAATTACTTAATAATCAAACAGTGTTATCACCTAATCATGAACAAAAACAGAATAAGAGCAAAAGAGAAGTACAGCACAGGAACAGGCCCTTCGGACCTCCAAGCCTGTGCTGATCATCATGCCCTGACTAAACTTAAAAAACAAACCTTTTGCCCTTATTTGGTCCGTATCCCTCTATTCACCTAACCAACCAGATGTCTCTGAAATGTCGCCAACGTGTCTGCTTCCACCACCTCCTCCGGCAGTGCATTCCAGATTCCTACCACTGTCTCAAACTGTCTCAAAAAACCCTCCTGGATACATCTAACAAATTGTTCTCCATCCGAGCCCCTGGCTCTAAGGAGTCCCAGTCAATAAGGGGAAAGTTGAAGTCACCCACCACAACTACTCTGCTTTTCTCACACCTTTCTAGTATCTGACTATATATCTGCTCCTCTGTCTCGCATGGGCTGTTGTAAGGTCTACAGAAAACTCTCAGTATTGTGATTTCACCCTTCCTATTCCTAAGCTCTACCATAATGCCTCACTGCAAAATTCCTCCAGTGTATCTTCCCTCAACACAGCTATGACGTGATTCCTACTCAGCAACGCAACTCCCCCATCCCTTTTGTTTCCCTTTCTGTCCTGTCTAAAACAGCGATATCCTGGAATGTTAAGCCGCCAGTCCTGCCCCTCCTTTAACCATGTCTGTGTAACGGCAATAACATCCCAATTCCACACAGTAATCCATGCTGTTAGTTCATCTATCTTACCTGTTAAACTTCTTGCATTGAAATAAATGCACTCCAGACCTCTAGTCCCGCTGAGACCCGCGACGTCCCTCTTGCCTGCTCTTGCTCTGCGCCATGCCTGTCTCAGTCTCTCCTTTGTCCCGAGTCCCTGCACCTACTGACTTCACAAGTTGCCTCATTTTTGCTGGTTTTCTTTTTAAACCTTTCTACTGTCACGTAATTGATCATCCCGCAATCAAAGAATCAAAAATACAGAATACTTGCAACACACAAGCCCATTTGATCTTCCTTGCTAACTCTTGCAACTGTCTTTGCTTTTGCAACTGTCTTTCATCTTGTGGGTGTCCTTAATCCACCAAAGCCACCTTCATTTAAATCAGTGCTAGCATGCTGGGAGCCCTGCATTTGCTGACTACTACATTCATGATTTTTCCCTGCCATACTCACATTGTGCCACAGAGAGAGAAGATGGAAATTACTGAGCTTCTTTTCCAGGTAACTGTAAGCCACACTTGTTTCAGAGTCATAAATCAAGGTACTAAGAATACAGGCCCTATAAACCATCAGCTTGATGATATTTTCTATGTGCTTTGCTAGTTGGTCAATTGTGATAGCTACTCACCACCTATGAGTAATCTGGCTTCAAAT
Source organism: Ginglymostoma cirratum (assembly GCA_024137785.1). Taxonomy (NCBI): domain Eukaryota; kingdom Metazoa; phylum Chordata; class Chondrichthyes; order Orectolobiformes; family Ginglymostomatidae; genus Ginglymostoma; species Ginglymostoma cirratum. Next base: position 38,771,180 of record JAHRHZ010000098.1, read on the forward strand.
AACAGAAAATGAATTTTAAAAGATATATTGCAAAACTCAATTACTAATCTTACTGATGTAGAGTCAGTATTGGTAAATTAACTATTTAATTCTTAAATTCTGAACATAAAAATACCTTTCTTACTTTGAAGTGCCTTGAGGGCACAATAAGTAGAATTAGCGGTGATGCTTAATCACAATCTAGGGGAGCATAGCTAGTTTTGTGCACAAGTGCTTCATCCTGTTTAATGTTTTTAAAGCTTTTTTAAAGCTTGCAGAAACTCAGCTGACACTTGAAATTTCTTGATCTTTTCTGTGGGTTTGGCGTACCTAGACAAGATTCTACACCAGACCATTAGAAGGCTATTATTTACTAAAGTTTATTTTAAAATACACCAAACAGATTAAATGCCACATTTGTAACAGCAACATTTGATATGCTATTATCAGGGGTGGAAAATACTCCCTTTGAAAGAAATCATGGAAGACCATTTAAAGGAACTTCCAATATAGATTGAATGAGTACTTTTCATTGTCAAATACAATCTGAAGGAAACCTGTCTCAGCCAGAAAAGATGTGTTGCGGATGACCTATCTGATAACTCTTTCTTTCAGATGTGCAAGAATCAGGATATCTTCAGGTCCTGGATGCCAATCTTCATAAAATATCACATCCAACATTTGGTATCGGGATCGGCATCAGGATCCATGGGAGTTGGGTTGAAATTTAAGAAGCAGAGAAGTAAAAGTAGGTTGAGACTGTAGTTAAATGCAAATAGAGTAGTTCATTCAAATATTCAAGAATGTGACTGATTGACAGTTTAACAGAAAGGACAGGTGGACTGGTAGCAGGAGTTTTTTCGAAAATTGTTGCAACGGAAATTTTAAATATGCTCTTGAAAGACAAAGAGGGTCCGAAAAGGAAAAATTGGAGTTAGAAATGGTTAATAGTTAGACATTCTTAGACTACAATGCATAACTGCTTATTTTCCTTATCCAGCTGTAAAGCAAAAAGTTATAGGAGTTGCGAAATAAGCTGCAAAAGCTAAATGACAGCCAGCAGGAAAGCCCTGTTTGTCCTAGGCAACACAGTACCTAATGGAAGGAAAAAGACCCCTATTATACCCAATACTGGAATTGGATATTGATTTACAGTTATAACTTAACAAAACCAGCATTACGTTAGAATGAGGAAGACCTCTCCCTGTCTTTAACCAAATGCAAACAGTGTTCAACACAAATCAGTCAACAGCATGCAGCTGCGACTGAGGTTTGCCAAGCCAAGACAGGTGATTCCAACCTTCAGGCCAGGCACCAGAGGAGCAGGAAAGAGATAAAAGGTACTGCAGATGCTGGAGAATCCGAGATAACAAGCATGGGGCTGGATGAACACAGCAGGTCAAGCAGCATCATAGGAGCAGGAAAACTTGACGTTTCGGGCCTAAACCCTTCATCAGAAAGGTTTAGGCCC
>JAHRHZ010000098.1:38773029-38817004 GCA_024137785.1 Ginglymostoma cirratum
GGGTTTAGGCCCGAAACGTCAAGTTTTCCTGCTCCTATGATGCTGCTTGACCTGCTGTGTTCATCCAGCCCCATGCTTGTTATATCAGAGGAGCAGGAAAGTTGACATTTTGGGTCAGGACCCTTCTTCAGAAATGGGGAGGGGGAAGGGAGCTCAGAAATAAATATAGAGAAGGAGGGTGGGGCTGAGGAAGGTAGTTGCATGCAGGGAGTGGTGGGGATCAGTCAGCAAGTTGGGAAGGGTGGATAGGTGGGAGAGAAGATGGACAGGTTGTGTCAGGGTCAAGGAGGCGGGGTTGAGAGGGAGGGTCAGACATGGGATAAGGCTGGGGGTGGGGAGATTTTAAAACTGGTGAATTCCATGTTTAGGCCATCGGGCTGTAGGCTTCCGAGGCGGAATACGAGGTGCTGCTCCTCCAATTTGCGGGTGGTGTCACTGTGACACTGGAGGAGGCTCCAGGTGGACATGTCACCCAGGGAGTGGGAGGGGAAGTTAAAATGGTTCGCAACGGGAAGGTGTTCTCGTTTGTTGCGTACAGAGTGCAGATACTCTACAAAACGGTCTCCGAGACTCCGCTTGGTCTCCCTGATGTAGCCGCCTCTACATCGGTAAGATAGCTGAATGTCTGTTATTGGGAAAATGTTAGAGCCTGTAATAAAGGATGTATGAGCTGAATCTTTAGAAATACATAATACGACCAAGTAGGGTCAGCACGGCTTCAACAGGGGAAATCATGCCTGACAAATTTACTAGAATTCTTTGATGAGTAACAAGCACGATAGATAAAGGGGAAGCAGTTGATGTAATATATTTGCATTTTCAGGTGTTTGATAAGTTATCAAACATTAGGCTACTTAATAAGAATCCATGATGTTGAAGTAGTACTCGCCACATATAGAGGATTGGCTAACTAATAAAAGACAGGGAGATGGAATACGGAGGCCATTTTCAGGATGGCAACCTGTAGCCAGGAATCAGTGCTGGCACCACAATTATTTACAATTTATATTAATGACTTTGATGAGGAAAACAAATGCTAAGTTTGCAGATGACTTAAAGGAGGTGGAAAGACAAGTGGTAAAGATGACACAATGAGTCTGCAGATAGTTTCAGGTTAAGTGAGTGGTAACTAGTTTAACTTCCCAGATGAAATATAATGTGGGAAAATGTTAGGTTATGCACTTTGGCAGGAAGAATAGAAAAGCTGAAAATTATTAAAATGGAAAAAAGCTCCAGAAAGCTATGAAATAAAAGGATTTGGATTCTATGATGAATCACAAAAATCTAGGACTCAAGTTTAGTAGGTAAAGTTGAAGGCTAATGGCATGTTGGCGTTTATTTCAAAAAGAACAGAATATAAAAGTAGAGGTTGCCGCAGTTTCTGGGAGGTGATGTTTTGGTGGTCAGGGGTGGGGTCACGATCAAGGGGGCGGTAGGAGATGGTGTCAGAGAGCTGAAGAAGGGTCCAGACCCAAAACGTCAGCTTTCCTGCTCCTCTGATGCTGCCTGGCCTGCTGTGTTCATCCAGCTCTACACCTTGTCGGGTGGTTTTGCTAAAATTATATAAGGCACCCATCAGCCTACAGCTGGTATACTGTGAACAGTTTTGGGTCCCTTATCTCAGGAAAGATATACTGCATTGGAGAGGGTCCAGAGAAAGTTCACTAGGCTCAAACCAAGTATGGACGGACTGTCTTATGAGGAGACCTTGAGCAGATTAGACCTTTACTCACTGGAACACAGAAGAATAAGAGGTGACCTTTTGAAACCATGAAGATTCTTAGCAGACTTGACAGGGTAAATACAGAAAGGTTGTTTCCCCTTCTGTGACAGCCTAGGACCAGGGGGCATAATCTTAGAATAAGTGGTTGAAAATTTACGATAGAGATTAGGTGGAATTTCTTCTCTCAGACTGTAAAGGACAGTGAAGCCATGGAATTTCTTAACGCAGAGGGCTGCTGAGCTGAGCCATTAAGTACATTCAATGCTGAGATCGACAGATCTTTAATCAAGGAATTAAGAAATCAAGCTTCATGGGGGAAACGGCAAGAAAGTGAAGTTGAGGATTGAGATCATGGCTGATCTGACATCGAGTAGACTCAATGGACTGAATGGTCTACTTATGCTCCTATGTCTTATAATCTTATACAAGGCATGAGTCAGACCACAGCTGGAATACTGAGAACAACTTTGAGCCCCTTATCTCAGGAAAGATTTACTGGCAGTGGAAGCAGTCCAGAGAAGGTTCATAGGCTGATACCAGGTATGCAGAGTCTGTACTCATTGGAATATAGAAAAATCAGAGGTGCCCTCATTGAAACATAAGATGTTTTGGGGGACTTGACAGAGTCGATGCAGAAAGGTTATTTCTCCTTGGGGGAAGAGTCGAGGACCAGGGTCACTATTAACATATTGCAGAGAACAGACAGCTCAGAGAGCAGCAAATATTATAAGGATGGAAGAGGTTACAGAAGTGGGCATAGGTGGGTCTCTGAAGGAATTTAAATGCAACAATAAAGTTTAAACTTGTGGTTTGAGAAAACACTTGAGTCAGCATGATGGATGACAGGTGCCACTGCTTTCATTAAATTAGTCCACGTAGAAGTGTAGCAGTGCATAAATTGACATCACCAGGCTACTCTAAATATGTCTAAAATAAATATCCATTTAAGACATATCACAAAAACAGAATGTCTCTCATTAATCTAGTCCAGTTAGACTCTGCTAACATTTTGAAAATCTCTAGATTTTAATCAGGCAAAAATCTAATCTACAGTAGCTTGTCTAAAAGATTAGTGTGGCCAAATGCACTTGTCTGCCAACTCACACTTACAAATGTTGTTCAAGTAGTTAAAGTTCAACTAAATGTCATATCAGTGATAGTTATTTATTCATTCAGGAAGGAGAAGTATTCTTAAAGCAAACAAAGCAAAAACAATTCCATTCCAAAGATTCAGCACAGGAAATTATTCATCTTCCAGATGCATAAAAGCTGACTGAATGAAGTACAAAAGGACACTGCCTACATCTTTATGTTAACAAACAGACTACTGAAGCTGCTATTCGTAACTTAAAGTATGCAACTTCATAACAGTTGAAATATCAAAAATTGCAGTATAAATTAGGGACAATGTTATGTTATTTATTAAAGGGACCACCACCTTCAAATTTTCTCTTTTTCTTTGCTACAGACAATTTACATATTCCAAGTTCAATTCCAAGAATGCAAGTCACTCACCCCCATTCCCTTAGCACTGAGTACCAAGTTATTCAACAACAGACCCGTCACAACAAAATCCATCACTTAAAGACCTGTCTAATACATCTGGGCCTTTGGACAGTGATCAAAAATGTTTCATTTTCCTTTTTCTAGTTTGATGACACTGAACTTAAGTACAGCAACCCCAGTAAAATAAAATACATGAACAGAACTGAGGTTGAGAGTGTGAACAGCATCATGTTCCTCAGAATGACAATAACCGACAGACCTGTCCTGGGCTTCCCATGTAGATGTGACGTTCAAGAAGGCACAACACTTCTTCTTCCTCAGGCGGGTCAGGAAATTTGGCATGTCTGTAAGGTCCCTCACCTATTTCTACAGATGCACCATTGAACGCATACTGCCCAGGTGCATAACGGCATGGTATAGCAACTGCTCTGCCCAGGACCGTAAGAAACTACAGAAGGTGGGGTGCACAGCCCAGACCATCACGGAAGCCAACCTTCTATCCATCTACCTACATGGCTTGCTGCCGCACAAAGGTGGCCAACATCAAAGACCCATCGCACCCTGGTAATGACCTCCTACAACCTCTTCTGTGAGGCAGAAGATACAGAAGCCTAAACACATGCACAAGCACGTTTAGGAACAGCTTCTTTCTGGCTGTTATCAGACTGTTGAATGGACTTAAACCTCAAATAATGTAACCTGCAACCTAACCTCTATGCCTCCAAGTCTTTTTGATCTGTGCATCCTTTGCTTGCTGAGATCTGTCTGTACCAGTCGTAAACAAAGCTTTTCACAGGATTTCGGTACATGTGACGACAAAATCAAAATCAAAATCAGTTGTTGGAGAAAGTAACATATTGGTCCCCTTATTTTTAACCGATAACCCTGAGTTCGAGACTCACCCACGTGGAGGCAAATGGTAGGTTGGCCTTAATAGTGTGAGGATATGAGTACAGGAGCAGCTATGTTTTGCTGCAATTATGGAGGGCCTCGGTGAGACCACATCTGGAATATTGTGCACAGTTTTGGTCTCCTTATCTGAGGAAGTATATTCTTACTATTGAGGGGGTGTAGCAAAGATTTAGCAGACTGATTCCTGGAATGGCTAAGATAGGTTAAGATTATATTCACTGAAGTTCAGAAGAATGAGGGTGGACTTCAGAAATCTGTAAAATTCTAACAGGACTAGACAGAATAGATGCAGGATGTTCACGATAATGGGAGAATCTAGACCAGGGGTCACAGTCTGAGGATACAGGATAGGCCATTTAGGACAGAGCTGAGGAGGAGAAATTTCTTCACCTAGAGAGGCGAGCCGACGGAATTTGCCACGACAGAAAGCAGTCAAAACCAAAACACGAACATTTTCAACAAGAAGTTGGATACACTTCTTAGTGACAAAGGGATTAAAGGGTATAGGGGTGAAAGTGTGATCTGGGTACTGAGTTGGAGGATCAGCCATGATCATATTGAATGGTGGTGCAGGATCAAGACCGAATGGCCTGCACCTGCTCAAATTTTGTATGTTTCCACATTTCCTTTCAACGTCCACCCAGTCAAATCTCCTCAGGATCTACTATGTTTCAATTATGATCAGTGCTGGGGCCTCAACTATTTTTGATCAACATTCACAACTTGGACTGAAGGAACCAACTACTTATCAAGTCATATAGCACAGAAAGAGACTCTTCTATCCAACTTGTCCGTGCCAACTTGATATCCTAAACTGAACTATACCCATTTGCCAGTGTTTGGCCCACATCTCCCTAAACCGTCCTATTCACATACCTGACCAAATGTATTCTGGATGTTGTAATTGTACCTGCCTCTATCACTTCCTCTGGCAGCTCACTGCATAAACCCACCACCTTTTGTGGGGAAAAGTTGCCCCCACAAGTCCTTTTTAAGTCTTTCCCCTCTCACCTTAAACCTATGCCCTCTAGTTTTGGACTCGCCTATCCTAGGAAAGAGACCTTGGCTATTCACCTTATCTATGCCCCTAATGATTTATAAAACTCTATAAGGTCACCCCTCAGCCTCCTATCTTTCAGGATAAAATATCCCAGCCTATCCAGCCTCGACTTATAACTCAAATCCCCCCAGACCTGGCAACATCCTTGTACATTTTTTCTGCACCCTTCCTATTGCAAGGTGACCAGATCTGTAAAATCATTCTTAAAGTAGCCTCACCAATGTCTTGAACAGCACAACATGATGTCACAACTCCTATACTCAATGCTCTGACCAATGAAGGCAAGCGTGCCAAATGCCTTCTTCACCAGCCCATCTGTGACACCACTTTCAAGGAACTATGACCCTGGACCTCTAGGTCGCTCTGTTCTATAACACTCCCAAGGGCCCTATCATTAACCTTACTAACTATGCCTCCTACATTTGCATCCAAATCATTACTATAAATGATGAACAAGAGTGGATCCAGAACCAATTCTTGCAGCACACAGCTGGTCAAAGGCCTTCAATCTGAATTGGATGCCTCTGCCACCACCCTCTGTCTTCTACCATCAAGCCAATTTTGTATCTAATTTGCTCTCTCTCCCTGGATCCCATGTGATCTAACTAGTTTACCAGGAAGGACCTTATCGATGGCCTTGCAAAAGTGCAGCCAACTTTGCTGATGCTTCAAAGGTATGTTAGTTTAGGCATATACCTTATGGGTAAAGGCTGAGCAGGTTTCATTTACAGCCACTGGTGGCTTACTAAAACGTAAGATTCTGAGGGAGTTCTCTCTTATGAAGGAATCTGAAACTAGGAGGCAGACTTTCTAACTAAGAGATCAGCCATTTAAGACAGAATTGAGGAGGACTTTCTTCTTTCAGAAAGACATAGGTTTTTGGAATATCTTTCCCTGGGAGCAGTGGAGACTGGATCACAGAATATATTCAGGGCTGGGTTAGACAGATGCTTCTGATCAAAAATTTTTATTAAGAATTCCGGGGGAGCAGGCAGCAAAATGGAGTGACGGCCACAATCGGATCAACTATGATCTTACTGAATGATGGAGCAGGTTCAAGGGGCCAAATGGCCTAGGCCTGCCTTTTTGTTTGCTTTATTCTTTCATGGGATGTGGACATTGCTGGCAAAACCAGCATTTGTTGTCCATTCCTAATTACCCTTCAACTGAATAATGGGATTTGATTTCCAGTTTTACCTCAGTTGATCATGACACATAGATCAGGAGTTGTGGTTATGTGGCCCGGATCCCGGATGAAGGTATTTTCTAATTAGCTTGTTGAGAGATGTCACTACACATCTCTGGAGCAGGTGAGGCTTAACCTTGGGTCTCCTGCCTCAGAGGCTGGGATATTACCACTGCACAAGAGCCCCAGAATTCTGGATGAATCAGTTTCACCTAAACAAGGTAATTTCTACGCAATAATTGATTTCCATCTCTCTTTGGCCAGGACCATCAGTGTGAGTCATTTACGTGAGATCAAGGATAAGCTGTTACAGCAACATAATGAATACGATGCATAATGCCTTTTAATAGCTCCATTCGATAGTATTCAATTTTCATCATGTGATTGGTGGTAACCATGATTTAATTCAGTAAATATTAAACAGCAGTTACTGAACAATAACCAATTCCCTAGCTCAGCTCTGGTTACGCCAAAGCAACCAGTTCCAGACATCACTAGAACCTTGCTTGAAACATAGGTGATATAGCAGGGATAAGAGTTGTTCCCCTTGACATCAAGGCAGCATTTGTCTGAACGTGATATTAAGGAGCCTGTGCAAAATGGAAATCAATGAAAATCAGAGGGAAAACTCTCCAGTGATAAAGAAATATTGAGCATAAAAAGATGTTGCCATTGTTGGAGACAATCATTTTCGTCCCAGTACTGCAGGAGTCCCTCACAGTCGGATACGGCCAAGGATCTTCAGTTGCTTCTCTAATGAGCTTCAATCCACCAAAAGGTCAGAAATGGCTGAACAACATTCAGTATCATCCTAGATTTCTCAGATATAGAAGTAATTTGCGTCAGACCTGGACAACATTCAAGCTTGGGTTGAAAAGTGACAAGTAAATTTGTGTCACTTAAGTGCCAGGCCAATAAGAGAGACCTTGACCAGAATGCTGGATCTCCAACCATCCACAATCTTGAAACTAAATGGCCAATCCAGTTAAAATAAACATTCTAATGTTTTGGAGAACATTTGTAGCTCGGGTTGTGGGTGTTGAGGTTGGTTGGCTCGCCGAGCTGGTTTGTTGTTCCGCACACGTTTCATTACCATGCTGCATTACCATGCAGCCTCCGATGAAATGTTGGTGTGTTTTCCCACCTGGTTTTTAAACTCTGGGGTCCACTGAGATGGATTACCTCACTTCCAGTTTTCCTTCGTAGTGGAGCATATATGGGGTCGATTGATGGCTTTCTTCGTGAAGTACCAGGCTTCTAGGAACTCCTGTGCCTGTCTCTGCTTAGCTTGTCCCAGTCGAATTGGTGGTTCTCCTTATCCACATGGATTAAGATGAGTGAGTATTGGTCGTGTCTTTTTGTAGCCAGTTGGTGTTCGTGTACCCTCGTTGTTAGTTTCCTTCCTGTTTGTCCGATGTAGTGTTTCTCACAGTCTCAGCAGGGGACCTTATAGATGACACTGGTCTTGTCCATGACGGGGAGTGGGTCTTTAGTTCGGGTGAGCAGTTGTCTTAGAGTTGATGTGGGCTCATGTGCCACTCTGATGCCCAGCAGTCATAGGAGTCTTGTGGTTAGTTCCAATGTGTTCTTCATGTAGGGTAGTGTGATAAGTTTGTCAGGGCATGTAGTATCTTCCTGATGTTGTTCGTGTAGGCATCTTCTGACCCATCTTTTGGATATCCATTATCCTTGAAAACCTGGAAGAGGTACTCTTCTTCCTCTTGGCGTAGTTCTGTGTTGCTACTGTATCTACAGAACTATGAGTTCAACATGGTTAGCTTCACTATTGAACTTAGACAATAGTGAAACAGTACTTCTGGCTGAAGTCAGACAAATCACAAGGTTCCAAAGCATCCCCTTTCAGCGGCATTAAATTTCACATCCATTTTGGATAGCAAAGGACGTGAATTTTGTGTTATGCATCAAAAGAAAATTCAAAATTTTTCATTCCCTTGGTCTTATGTGGTCTTCTCAAAGAAGATATTTTTAACTCATTGATTAAATTCAGTTTAAAAATTGTGCAATGGAGGCAGTTTTAAAAGCAATTTTGCGCCAGCAGCTCCCTATACAAATAAAATACAGCTTCTTTCTCATAGCAATCAGGTTAATTACAGCCATTCAAAAGACCAATTAAAGCAGTGCTAGTCAGTTACCAGAGTGTGAATCTAAGCATTTCTTGGGTGTTCTATGTAGTCTACAATTAAATGAACCACATCCATTAAGTGACACTTCTCTGCATTTTACCATGCTCCAATTACCTTTAATCAGTCCCTCTGAGTCTCTCCTTAAGTAGAAAACATCACCGTACAAAATGAATAGTGTAATTTGAGCTAACAGTAAAGCTATCACCTGGCTGTAAAACCCAGTATTTCATTCAAAGTTACAATCCTCATTTGTTCATCTGTCAAATGAGGAGGAAGAGACCTAATGACTAAAAAGTACACTCTAATCAAATCAATTAGAATCATTGCAAGAGGACAAAAAATCATTCTGCTATTAACTCCTGGTTACTACCACACTTTTTTAATAGAATCCCTACAGTGTGGAAGCAGGCCATTCTGCCCATTAAGTCCACACTGACTCATTGAAGAGTATCCCTTCCAGACTCTCACCCCTAACTAGTCCCTGTAATCCTGCATTTCCCATGGCCAATCCGCCTAGCCTGCACATCTCTGAATACTATGGGCAATTTAACATGACCAATCCACCTAACCTACACACTGTGGGAGGAAACCAGAGCACCCGGAGAAAACGCACACAGACATAGGGAGAATGTGCAAACTCCACGTAGACAGTCACCTGAGGGTGGGATCGAATCCGTGATTAGCTTTTCCTAAAAGCTAATTATATCTTGGAGTAGGGGTAGTGCGGCAGAGTACAGTACCATTGAGGAAAATCCAATAAATCCAGAGAAGAAAGTTTTGTTGATTATTTTCCTACTTTTTGCCCAACAGGTCATCAAATTGACAAGATGGCAAAAGCAGAAAAGCAGCAACATGGACGTCACAGTTGAGGACTATGACAATTGGGTGGCAAGGTGAGAAATTGAGATTTGACAGAACAGTGATGGGGCAGGGTGGCTATAATTAGGAGGGAGAAGCCAAAGGAATAATCATGGTCCAAAAGGAGCAACGCAAAGAACACCTCCTGCTCCACTCTTAATTATACAGTGGAAACATGATGTAAATTAGCTAATCCAATGCTCCCCCTCGATATAACACCAGTGATGAAAACAGTAATATGTGTTGGTGACAGATTAGCGCTCATTTCCCATTTTTACACTTTTTAGGAACTACGTCAAGCATCAAAAGTTTTTTTTAAGATCAAGGCCAATACATCATAAGGTTTTGAAATCTAGAACCATATACCAGTCTAACAACATAACCATATCATATATATTTTTTGTATATTGGTAAATCTGATTTAAAAAAAGCCAAGTTGCTCCAAGACAATCACCTTTCTTTGCCAATTAGAACATAAAGAGCCCCCTTGGTTGAGTAACTCTGCGCTGGCTCTTTGCAAGAGGAATCCAAAATTAATTCCAATGACCTGCTTCCTAACCATCGTCCTTTAATCCTTTCTGCTTCAAGTTTACACCAACATTTTCCTTAAAAGATGCAATATTCTCTACGAACTATTCTCTGCAGCAAAGCATTCTGTTTTCACATAGCTCTGCATGAAAGACGCCCAGGCATGGAGCTGAATTTTACCATAATTTAGGTAAGGACACTCATTTTAGGGGAGTCTCATGGAAGCCTGGTGACTTTTCTCATGCATTTCTGCACTGCTCATAATACTAATTATGCATCGCCTACTCTCTCACTCCAGACACTTTATTACATTTCCTGATTGAGAAAGGAACACACTCCAACCGACCACACAGACCTCCTACAATACTCCTCTTAGATGTTCAAACGTGGCCATTTAGTTGGATGCTGCAAGGGCTGTGGGGTCTGACAACATTCTGGCAATAGTACAAAACACGTATGCTCCAGAGCTTGCCGCACCCCTGGCCAAAGTGTTCCAGTATAGCTACAACCCCGGTATCTACCTGACAAGGTAGAAAAAATGCCCAGGTACACCCTGTACTCAAAAAGCAGGACAAATCCAACCTGGCTAATTATTGTCCCATCAGTCTATTCTCAATTATCAGTAAAGTGACAGGAGGTGTCGTCAACAGTGGTGTCAAGCAGCATCTGCTCAACAATGACCTGCTCACTGATGTCCAATTTGGGTTACGTCAGGGCCTCTCAGCTCCTGACCTCATTATGGCCTTGGTTCAAACAAAAGAACTGAATTCCAGAGGTGAGGTGACAGTGACTGCCCTTGACATCAAGCTTACATTTCCAGCTCTACACCTTGTTATCTCGGACTCCAGCATTGGCAGTTCCTACTCTCTCCGAGTGAGTTTTAACCCCACTGTGAAGCCTCTTTTAAGGATGTCTACCTTGAAGAAGTTACCCTCCTCCCTCCGGAAAGACGTCCGTGGATCTCTCTCCCACTGAAACCCTCTGGTAATCTCTTCCCCCTCTCTCTATTTAGAGTCTCCTTCTCCTCCCCCATTTCTGAAGAAGGGTCCAGACCCAAAACATCAGCTTTTCTGCTCCTCTGATGCTGCCTGGCCTGCTGTATTCATCTAGCTCCACACCTTGTTATCTCAGACTCTTGTTAGATCCCGTTTGGTACTGAGCGCAGGTCTGGGCACCACTCCTTAGTAATTAGCCTTTGGAAGGAATATAACATAGGTTTAGAAGAATGATAGCTGGACTTCAGAGTTAAATTATGAGAACTGATTACACAAATTAGGCTTGTTTTCTCCAGAACTGAGAAAGTTAAGGGTGCTCTGATTGAAATCTCTGAGATATTAACAGGAAAGGCCGGAATAGATAAAGATAAACTATTTTAACTGATTGGGGATTCTTGAACTGGGGGCACAGTCTGAGAATTAGGGCCAGACTGTACAGGAGAGGTGGTAGGAAGCACTTCTACACACAAAGGATGGTACATATTTGTAACTTTCTTCCACAAATGGCAGTTAATACTAGATATGTTGTTAGTTTTAAATCTGAGATAAATTTTTGTTAAGTTACTAAGGGATATGGAATTAGGCTGCAGATCAGCCATGATCTCACTAAATGGTAGATCAGGCTCAAGGGTCTAAATGGCTTACTCCTATTCTGCTGTTCTTGAGTGATTGTGTCATCAAGGAGCCCTAGCAATACTGAAGTCAATGGGAATCGGCGGGGGGTTGGGGGGGGGACACTCTGCCAGTTGAAGTCACAACTGGCACAAAAGGAAGATCATTGTGGCTACGGGAGATCAGTCATCTCAGCTCCAGTATATCTCTGCAGGACTTCCCGTCTGAGCCACTCACCATTCTTATTTGGAAATATATCTGTTCCTTCATCGTCATTCAAAATTAAAATCTTGGAATTTCCTCCCAAAGGGCATTGTGGGTCTACCTACAGCACACAGACTGCAATGGTTCAAGACGATAACTCACCACCATCTTCTCAAAAACATCTGGAAACAGGCATTAAATGCTGGCAAAGCCAGCAATGCCCACATCTCACGAATGAATTCAAAAAATTGACACATGGCAATGTGTTTGCCATACAAAATGTTGCCCCATGCATTAGGTGTGACATTGATATAGCATGTTGCCAAACATCAACGGATCATGAACTAAGAGAGCAAGCTAAGAGTCCTGAGATATACTCTGATGCACAAGATGGGTGCCTGTTCCTGTGTGCAAAGCTGCTTGGCAGCAGTATCACAATGTAAGGTATCGGTGAGCTCCAAAGTGTAGCATTATGATTTAGTCCAAGCTGTGCCATGATCCCACAGTGAGGCCAGTGCTTTGTTGATGCTGCCTTACATGGGCAGAGTACTGGTGTTGACTGCTCATGGAATGTATCCAGATGTGCTGGAGAATTTTAGCCAACATGGAAAATGGAGAGGACAACAGCGATCTGCAGCTGTCAGAATACTGCCTCTGATTTTCAAGTCAGAAATTGACGCTGTGTAGTTAGAATGGTAATCTGCATGTAAATAAGGCAAGGTAAGGCAATAATGAAATGTTAACGAGTAGATATAGGGCCCTCACTGCTTACTAATTGTCATCTTACTGATTCCCATTTAGCCAGTGAACCAATAGGGAAAATTCAGGTACTTGTCCCTTGATGCTGACCAGCCCACTTTTTCCATTCTCGTCGTCTTCTCCCATCTTTCTTGCCATTGACCACACCAGTCAGTCATTGGAAATGTTACAACCCTAATCTTTCCCCTCCTCCTTAATGAGGATTTTTAATTTTTGATCATTGGTAATCCCTCAGTACATATTTCCTGATGAGTAAAATACCTTTTAATCTTAAAATCATGTATTAAATCTCCTCTTAGCTTTGTCAGCTCCAGTGTAAATAGTTGTGGTACCTCAAGTTTGTTGCACATAAAATTGTTTTTGTCTGACATGAATGACATCGTTTTCACTGAATCACATGTTAGACCATTTCAGAAGGCAATTAAGGTAAACCACATGGCTAAAATGACACGTAGGCTAGATCAGCTAATTTTCTTTGATAAGAAATACTGGTCCAAATAACCTGGCGAACCCTGACCTGGGAGCAAACAAAAGTTAAGATGCTTAAGCCATTTGAATAGACATAAAGGTATACCTTAATGCTTGCCAAAAAAAAATCCATCTCAGATTTAAAATTAACAGCTGATCCAGCATCAACTGCTGTTTGTGGAAGAGAATTCCAAACTTCTACCACAATTTGTGTGTAGAGGCGCTTCTTGTCATCTCTCCTGAATAGTCTGGCCCTAACTTTTAGACTATAAACTTAGTTCTAGAATCCCCAACCAGTGGAAATAGTGGAAAGAGATGCAAGCTGAAGAGTAGAGATCAGCACAAAGATGCAGACAAAAAAAGGGAAAACAACAGAGACAGAGAGAGGGGAACACCAAATTCATGCAAAAACAAGTCAGAAAAAAGTCTGTTTTCTGTGCATCGGTGGTTCAGTAGAGAATTCTTGTCTGCCACGCAGGAGGCCCAGATTCAATTCCTGGCTGATATAGCATACTTTTACTTTTTAAAAGAATTGGCTGTTTATTAAAGGGCCCTCTTGCGGCACAGTGGCAGTGTCCCTGCCCCGGTTCGTGAGGCCTGGGTTCCAGTCCCACTTGTTCTAGATGTGTGTAATAACATGTCTGAACAGGATAATTAGAAAATAGGTTAAATCAAAAAAAAGCAAACAGAAGTTATTTCACCATGAAAAAAAAGTGTACGCAAGTTGAAAGGAAATGCACTCTAAAAACAGTGTGAATAACGCAGGAATGCAAAAGACGTAAGATTTTGTATCAGAAAACCAGGTTGTGAACTGGGTGTCATTGGTGGGTCAGTTGAAAAGAAACTCTGGAAAACTAAGTTATCAAGAACAATTGTGACACTGGTGAGAGAGGGTTGATGCTAAACACTTCCAGTAAGCATGGACAGAATATGCCTGTTGATGCAAGTAATTAAATAGAATTAGCTAAGGTAGAAAAAAAGCTAAATATTGCACACAATGCTACATTTGTGCAGGGACGAATGTGTCAGCGTTTGTGCTTGTGTAAGACACATCTTTGTTGCTTCAACTACTTAACACAAAATTTATTGTTTTCTGAGAAGTATCGCTTCACTGTTAATTCATGTATTCTGACCTGTGTTTGAGTACAAGTTACAAAATAGCCATGCTTTTGATTGGGGAAAAGCACAATTGACAAAAATGTGTATAAACTCTACTTCAATAGAAATTTCACAGTATCAAACACACTTAAAAATATTAGCAAATATTTAAACAATTACTAATTAATCAATGAATTTCATGCATTTTTAACTTAAGTGAATGCAGAGCAGCGTGAGGGTATTGTTTGCTGGACGTGATGTAGTTTTCAATCCCTACCACTGATAACTAATTCACTGAATAATGACAACTCTGTAAATGTTCTAATGATTTATAGCACTCGTGTATTAAAGTATAAAACACCTTGAGTTCCTTTTCACAGCTATACCTAAAAAACATGTTTTTATAGGCAAAATCATTAGCACTACAATGAAGGTATTTCTCAAACAAATAAAGTTTTAAACTATAACAGAAGTTGCTGAGAAAGGTCAGCAGGTCTGACAGCATCTGTGAAGAGAAATCAGAGTTAGTGTTTTGCCTCTGGTAACGTTAGTTCTGAGGAAAGGTCACCAGACCTGAAACGTTAACACTGATTTCTCTTCACAGATGCTGCCAGACCTGCTGACCTTTTCCAGCAACATTTGCTTTTGTTTCTGATATACAGCACCCGCAGTTCTTTCCGTTCTTAATTTTTGAACTACTTTTGTTTGATCCCTGTCCTTACCACACATGGGATTATGCTACATAAAAATTATAAACAAACACTATACTATTATTGAACAGATTTTGTTTGAAAGTGACAAAGCATAAATAGTGTAGTTACAATTCATATTGATCATCGATTAATTTCAGGATTTGCGGAATATTTTCAACTGCTAATCTACTCACAGTTCCAAGATGCCGAATGGAAAAAGTTAGTATTACTGTCCTGCTCAATCTCCAAAATAGAACTTGTACCTCAAGTAATGTTGCCAAAACAAGTCCCCTTTATTGGGAGGGCAGAATAGGAAAATGATTGTAACAAACCAAGATTTATGTTTAATGTTAGCAATCATTTGGCATTATTTTTATTTACAATACAGCATATATGAAAAATTAGATCTTTAGAAACATTAGTATTTCATATAGCAGCTTTCATATTGCGAAATATTTCACCGAGTTCACAGGAGCATTATCAAACAAAATGTGACATCAAGTCGACAAAATGTTTGCTTATAAGATGTGGGACGTAAATTAGGACTATATCAAAGCCTTCAGGGAAGTTCAAAATAAATTCTACTGTTAATTGAAATGTAATTAACATGATTAAAAACTCTACATCGATCATTAGATAACATTTTCTGCTGAAAAGTCTTGACTAGGAATGGGGATGCAGGGAAGGGAGGTGCCTCTGTCCCCATCTGACCACTGACCATGAGTCAATGACGTCATATCGACATTATATAAAAACAGAAACAAATGTGATGTCTTCACCATGACTGTGTCTCTTAACTGGACATCATCATTGTCCCACCTCCCACACTGTCTACACTTAGCGAGAAAAGTTTCAGAGCAGGAGCCCTGAAAATTAGATTGGTATCTTGACCGCTCAGCACCAGTTTAGATGACCAGAAAGCTTAACAGATGCTGCTAGAAGAATCCTGTCTAAGAACATTTTGGGGCTAGTACCAAGGAACAACTAACTTGATTTAGATTATGTTTTATATTAAGACTCTTAAACAACATGGACAGAATAACTGATAATCGAAAATACCTCTGTGAAGTTAACTGCTCAGGGAAATTAAAACAAAAAACTCAGACAGAACAAAAGACCACAGATGTGAATGACCACATACGTTTTGAGCTAGCCTTTTTGAATATTGTTTCATTAGATGAATAGGGATCAAAGAAAAACTATTTTCTTGTTTGATTTTTGTGTCACATTTTTCTCCAAACCTAGAATGAATAGAGACTTGTGCTGCTTAGCTCCCCTGCCTTGCCTACGCGCCGGGAAATTTGTGTGTTCCATCTGTTGTACGAAACCATTTGGAATGTCAAATTCAAGTATTCAGGGTTAAGCAAAATCAGTTAGAACTAAATTCACGTTTAGCTTCTGCTAAGTCAAATGAAAGTAAATTTTATCTGGTCTGTCTTAACTACAAATCACATCTAATGATTTATATTTTTATAGCTTCTTTAACATAATGAAATATCCCAAGTGCGTCATGGGAGCATTATAATGCAAAACTGACACCGAGCTATACAAGACGATACTCGGTAAAATGACCAAAAGCTTGATTAAAGAGCTAGGTTTTAAGCAGTACCTTAAATGTGAAAATGAGAGAGGATGAAAAAGTTATCTTCTGAGGAGATTAGAAGGATGAGTAATGACTGTTTTGAAACATAGATGATCTCAAAGGGATTAACAGATTTTCCCTGATATTCCAAAATCCAAGGGAATTACCTGGTTAACTGAAGGCTCCTCTGCGCAAATCCCCTGTACTTAGAACCTCAAAAAAGTGCCCGTTTAAATTGGAGAATTCAGAGGGTTTGCAGCAGTTAGTAAATAACAACTCAGGAAAACGTTATTAAAAGCCTAGTCTGATTCCTGGGTAATACTTAAACTGACTTCCCAACTCATCACACACAGGTAGACAGATGCTGCTAGACCTGCTGAGCTTTTCCAGCAATTTCTATTTTTGCTTCTGATTTACAAGAACTGCAGTTCTTTCGGTAATAACACTCTCACACTTTGAATGCTACATCTAAGAAATGAAGGCCGAATAATAAGGCAGTCAAATTTTAAAATGGTACGTAATAGAAGAAAAGAATGACATCATGTTTTAGACTCAAATTGAAAAAAATTAATCTGATTGAAGGAGAATGGTACAAGTGATACTGCTTCACAACAAAGATTTAATTTACCTGTGATTGTGCTTTATTTATTTCCCCTTATTCATACTCAATCATAATTCTATTCAGGAAAATTAATCCCAATAGCATCTTTTATGCAGAATCTTTTAATAAGTTCCCCCTATATTTTCCATTGTGAAGATTCCCATTCTATTAATTCAGCTCAAAAGCTATTTAATTTGCTTTTGCACGATGACAGGGCGCAAAGAAAAGTTCTGCCTATATAAACATAGGAATTACCTGGAACAGAGTAATAGAAAATACTAATATTATACATTACAAATGCCCACCTAGCTCATACTTACATATGGTTTATAACTGTGAAGAATCAGAAAGCTGCTAAAATATTGTGTCAACCTAATGGAAACAATTGAACACTGGTCCATGAACATCAGGGGTGAGGTATTTCTCCGGAAACAGAAATATCTGAGAAGTCCATTCTTCCACATAGCATGTAAAATAGAAGATAGAAAATACAAACGTCTACAAAGAACCTCACATGCAAAACATGCAGTGAGTTTTCAGCCCAGCTGCTTCCCCTGCAAAGCAGCAATAGTGTGCATCTTAAATACATTCAATCTAGAAAACTGCCTTATCTGTTTCATTCTACTCACTAACGTGCAAGGATATCAATTTCCTGTCACAGAATTGGTTCTGTACTTCTTTCCAAAAATGTAATTCACTTTCCATTGTTACACATCATATACAAATGTGCCATCATTTGGTGAAGCAAGAAAGGGAATGTATTATATGGATAAGGACCCATTAGTTGTTCTGTAACCGTGGGTAACTCTGCTTAAAAACAAATTCTGCGCAGGTGCTAATAGACTGGATGCAGGCAGAATTTGTTCCGATGACTTATAGTTCCTCTTCACTTAAGTTTCACATTCTGGTGCAGGTTGAGTTGGCAGTCAATTTAAAGCTTTTGCTGTGTAATAATGTGCATTTTATGCAGATATTATGCATGATTTTACATCTTCTGTGGCTGCTTTTGTTTGGAAATGAAAACATATCAATTTTCTCTTTTATAGTGAAATGGAAATAACTTCGGGTTGAATTTATTACTTCACTCTCTTCAAATATTCTGCACTTCATGTAATTGTGTGACAAAATTAATTTCTGAAGAGGAGTCACTGGACCTGAAACACCAACTCTGATTTCTTACCACAGATGCTGCCAGACCTGAGATTTTCCAACAATTTCTGTTTTTGTTTCTGATTTCTAGCATCTGCAGTTCTTTTGTTCTTATGTTCAGTGCTATAGCTAGCATGGTGTCAAAAAAGAACAGCCAGGTTTCCAGGAATTTACTGTTCATTTCCTATATATTTAATTGTCAAGCTGTTTATAATTTAACTACTTAAGTACAAAGAAACACCCATTTTAGTTTTCAATTAATTCATTTAGTCGTAAAATAATGACAGAATATTAAATGGGGCAGCAACCTTCAGACCTACAGTTCCCTGGAGGTGCAGCATTTGCAAGTTTACGAAGATTAAATAAGATCTTTGACTCACCCTTGAAATTAAAATTATTGCTAAGGAAACTATAATAGAAACAAAACATTGTTATATTTTCCTGTAAGGTAACTGTGAATAACAGTGACAATTAGATGTAGCCTGAATATATCTGTCTGAAAGTGTGAAGTTCATCACTATTTGGCGTGTAGTAGGGTGTGGCATCCTACTGATGCCACAAACAAGAGATAGTCCCGTATGTAATTCTCTATTTTATTCAAACACAAATTAAAAGTTGAGGAAAAGTTACAGTGTAACTACTATCACTCCGTATGGATATAATGCATTCAATCAGTTACTCTGATATGAAGCCAATAGACACTTAAAATTCACTCGTCAAAATCACATATTAGTAGCACTTCTAATTCTGAGACAATTATGGATCTGGTATTGAAAAAAATCTGATCGTTCTCTCGAACATGGTAACATTACAGCATGCACTATTCAATAACCGCCAGGAACAGATCCCTTCCAAATTTTACTTTGCCCAGTAAAGAAAATTAAAGTAAACACTAAGTTTGAATGCTGCCCAAGGAGACCTCAGCTTACTCAGGCCATGATGTTTCTTATCTGCATGGGTTAATACTATAGCAGGTGTTCGTGTTATTCATTGATACAGCAAAGAGCTAGACAGCCTATTTGAAAAATTTTTGCAAATCCTTCTAAACATCTGAAGCAAAGCTGCTGAAAATCTAATCCCTGTGAATAATAAAATATTATTTTACACAAAAAGATTAAGCTTATGAATTACCAAATAACCACGTCAGTTGTAGAAAGAAATGAGGCTCTGTCCCACTAAAATCAGCCACACTATAAAGCCTGAACAGGATACTAAAAGAACAAGCACCACACCCTCTGGTAAAGCTAACATTTATTAACTTTTAGCAGACAGCTTAACCACTAGAATGTTAATAACAAGATAGTACTGAAGGAACACAGTCCTGACCGTGTTGGATCAGTAATTGTGACACTGGTGGGTGCTTTCCAAATATATCTTGAATAAGTTAAAGAATGATCTGTATTCCAGGAATTACCATTCATCAACCTCAACGGTACAGTACGCCAGATGGTGGCTGGCAGGGGGTGGTGTCCAATGAAATCAGCTAGGGCCAAATTTGTTTATTTCCCTTTATATTATACAAAGAGGAATATATCAATGTCTTTCCTTGCAACTGCCTTCTTCTGTCAAAAATTAGATAAGCATGTTCAATGTAATGTTATGGAATACTGAGGATATCTAATACGTCACCAAATTACAATGTTCCCTCAAATAAATCCAACTTCCTCTTACTCCAGTGTAGCAGACATGGTAAAGCTTCAGTAAAATGCAATTGCAAGTGTGCATAAAGTGCACCTGAATCATCAAAAATATTCAACAGTAAAATTATACATTCTCCTTTTAAAAGTTTGGTCATTTCTAGAGTGAACATTATGAAACTATAACATGAGACTGAGGTACTGTGGACTGATTAAAAGTCTTTCACTGGCAATTGTAGATGTCAGAGTGGGGGTGATTTGAAGAGATAAGGATAGTGCAACTTTAATTGCATTAACTTCCCCATATTTAAAACACTTTCTCAGTAAAACTGTCTTTAAAGCATAAATCTGACATGGACGATACAACTGGCAAAAATATGCTTCATCCTAATGTTAATCTGGAATGGATGTGTGGTTTTAAAAAAGATTATTTCAAGAAAGCAACCTACACTCCCCACTCTCAAAGCAATGTCATGGTATATATAAGGTTATTACAATCCTTGTTTTAGAATCCACATGCCAATCTCAAATAATTTATAGATTAAGTAAGTAACCTCTATTAAATTGTGGCTGTGATACAGAAAGTACTTTTTCCCCTGTCAATTCATTAGGGACCCTTCTGCAATGATGCCTGCCACTACCAGGAAGATGTGGATGCTCTGGAGAAGGTGCAGAGAAGGTTTACCGAGATGTTGTCTGATCTGGAGAGTTTTAAGTATGAGGAGAGGTTGGATAAACTCAGGCTGATTTCACTGGAAAGATGGAGGCGGAGGGGCAACCTTACAAAGGTGACAAAATTATGAGAGGCAGAGATAGGGTGGCTAATCAGCAGCTTTTTCCAAGGGTGGAAAGGTTATCTACAAGAAGGCACAGGTTTAAGATGAGATGGGGTAAGTTTAGGGGAGACGTGCAGGGACAACGTTTCACACAGCGGGTGGTGGATGCCTGGAACACACTGCCATTGGAGGTGGTGGAAGCAGGCATGTTAGCAACATTTAAGGCATATCTTAATAGACACCTGATTGGAAGGCGAAGAATTTGATAGAAAGCACATATGGCAATATGTAGCATGTCTAAATAAGGAATAGGAATCGGCACAGGCTTGGTGGGCCAAAGGACCAATTCCTGAGCTGTATTTCTTCATTTTTTTAAAAATTAAGCTTGCTCTAATTTATTCTATCCAGTTTAACACAGGACTATCTCATCATTACTTACTGCCATCTTGCAGCAAGTAGAATTTAATCTGGCAGCCTTTGGTCATGCAGTTATCAGATACAGTATTACCAGCAGTCTGTAATTATGTACCTGCAATTTATGCTTCAAAGCATTACTTCGACTGTGCATTCAAGCTCATTTGGAAATGGAATTTGTTGCAAAGTTGTGTACAGTACTTGCGAATTAGAAGGCAGGAAGTTAGAATTTGTTTGTAAAAATGATGGGGGTTGGAGGAAGAGTGCATAGTCCCTTTAAGAGGTGATGCACTTTTCTAAGCTTGGAGATTTAAACGAAAATGTATCTACAAGCAACTGAAGAGGTACAGACAGTTCTAAAATTCAAACACGCATCAATTGGCTGTGTGATTGGAACCCTTTGGCTTGTTTTGATGTTTTGGCAACTAGCTTGAAGATCAGTCAATTAATTTAAACCAAGCACTTAGAGATCGAAAACCAAGTGAATTTAAATCTGATGGTTTTGACAACCTTGGACTAATCCTATTACAAGAAAATTGACAGGTCATCAGGGGTATATAAGAAGAGGGTCTTTGAAAATCAGTGCCACCTGAACAGTAAATATCTGGCTCTCACAGATATCTCAATTCTCTGAGAAAGCACCATCCATTCATAAAGGTATAAAGGTGCTTCTAGCTAAAAGTCCTCAAAGAAGAAATCACAGAGAAAATTTCCCAAACACAAGGATCAGCAGAAGAAAAGCGTTAATGACTGCAGACACAGAGGAGAAGGCAGAACATTCCAGAAGGCACACCTTGTATGGACTTTGACAGCCTATGTTTTAATTTAGTTTTATTATTACTTGGGTTTACATAAGTGGGACTTGTGTTTATTGGAACAGCATACCAGTAGAGTTTTGTTCAGTTAGGGAATAGTTAGTAGTTAAGGGGAGACTGTTCGACTTATTAGTAGGTCTGTTAATTTGTTCACTGTTAGGGTTAAATAAATAAATACATAGTCACTTTATAAGCAACAAGTAACAATCAGGGATTTTCTTTCATTTAACCACTCCTTTTTAAAAGATGAGGTGAGGTGAGCTTCTCTGGGTGTTTTGGGTTTTATTATTAGAAGAGGACCTCTACTTCCGCCGTAATAGATTAGGGGCTTGCGTTTTGATTTTAATTATCAGAGGGGTTCAACCTCTCCTTCCTAACAAGTTGAACATAAATGATTGAATAATTTTTATTAATTTAACATATTCATATAAAACCCAAGAAAATAAGGTTTGGCATATTGAAAATGTCAACAGCAAATGCTGTCTCACGAACGTTGCTTATAATCTTGAATTTAGAAGGAATGTTTTGCCACACACACCATGAAGAATAGCTTCAGTCCTTATACTTCATAAAGTTAGTGACTTGGTTGACAAATGGGACAAAAACAAATGTAAGATTTGCAAATTATTTTCTGTATCTGTGCACACGAAGAAAATACAGCTGGAATAGCCCAGCCTTGCTGATGCGAACTCCCTGTTCATTTACTGGGAGAGTAGCATTGTTGACAGCCGTAAAGATAGTCCTACCTACAACTTCTTGGCTAAAGTTATATCTGGGATACGAACAAGGATCAGAATGATGAGTACATGGTCAATCTGAAAACACGATATGAGAGTGTATTTGGGAAGAACAGGCAACTTTGCATCTATTGTTTACATCACTGGTGTTGCTTGCTTTTGTTCTGCACTTGTTAAAGATTAAATGGCAGAGGCAGGTTGCTACAATTAGCCAAAACTCTACTTTTGCTGTATCATATGATGACCAATGCGCAGAAAGAGTGCGCAAGAGTTCTCCTATGAAATGTTTAAGATATATTCACTTCTCCCAAGTGCTATTTATGAACACATGTATAACAATTTTCCAGTATTCACTCTGATTTCTCGTATCCTAACTACTCGATAACATGCAGAAGGTACAAAAGTTTGAATACATGTACAAAAAGATTCAAGAACAGCTTCTTCCTTGCTATTATCAAAGTTCTGAATGGAGCTCTCATGTTAATTCTGACCCGTCCCTGCACCTACAACACTGTATTCTGCACTGTTCTGCTACTCTAATGAAGTTTACATGGCACAATCTGACTGCATAGC
Source organism: Ginglymostoma cirratum (assembly GCA_024137785.1). Taxonomy (NCBI): domain Eukaryota; kingdom Metazoa; phylum Chordata; class Chondrichthyes; order Orectolobiformes; family Ginglymostomatidae; genus Ginglymostoma; species Ginglymostoma cirratum. The sequence goes on from JAHRHZ010000098.1 coordinate 38,796,059, forward strand.
ATGCATAACAATACTTTTCACTGTGTCTCAGTACGTGACAACAGTAAATAAATAAACCAATCAACGTATAAGATTTCGTACAGTTATCTTCATTAGCTCCAAATTCTTGACAGATCACATGACTCTGGATTCCACTGCTCTATCATTGGTGTCTCTCTCTGTGACACCTGTAGGTGGCTTGAAATATCAGAAAAAAACACTTCAGTTTCTAACACTGCTACGGTTTCAAACTGCAACCAAGCTGATTACCTCCAGAACTCACAAGAAACAGCTTTTTTGAGATTGAATTAATTCAGATTTCCTCGTTTGAAAAATCCAAATCTTCAAGTCATCTTTTCTTTTTCCAACACTGTTCCAATCCCATCAGGTTGTGTTATGGCCAATATATTTATCAATAATTCAGGCCTAGGTATGGATTGATCTCTCGACCACAGAGAAACTACTACTGATACAAATATTTAGTACATGGTTCATGTTAATATTGTAAAGGTACATTTTTTCAATTGAAAAATTGTACAAAGAGATTGCCAGAGACCACAAAAAAATGATGGTGCACATAGAATCCCTACCGTGTAGAAGCAGGCCATTTGGCCCATCAAGTCTACACTGACCCTCCAAAGAGTATCCCACCCAGACCCACCACCCCCTACCCTATCCCTGCATTTCCCATGTCTAATCCACGTAGCCTGCACATCCCTCAATACTATAGGCAATTTAGCATGGCCAATCCACCTAACCTATGCAGTCGTTGGACTCTGGGAAGAAACCAGAGTACCCGGACGAAACCCACAAATATGATCCATGTTTGTTTATTAAAGCAAGAATAGAAGAAACAAAGGTATAAAACAGCAGGTGGGCTAACAGCTAAAGAACTCAAGACATAACATCTGCAATCCTTGCAAGAAAGACAGTGCAAGAAAGACAGTTTTTATTTGAGAGTTACTTTAAAATCAGTGAAACCTGGAAGACTAATAAACAAATTTACCAGAACGCTCCACTTAACATCCCTCCCTCACAAACATCACTCTACTACACATCTGCAGATAGAAGAAAACCCACAAGCTAGTTGAAATTGTCCATACTGTACTTCATTTACTATTCCATGATATTATTCAACTCACCTACCTTCCACCTTCCCTCATGAAACTGAGCAAGATTTACCAACTGATATCCAATGGATCAATGAATGGAAAACACAGCAAATAATTGATATTTTACTCGTGACAAATTCCATCTGTTGAACGGCAGGCTTTGAACCCATAATGTTTGCGTTATTAAACAATTCAATGCGGCACATTACCAATGCATGACCTCTCTGCAGGCTAATCATCTTGAACTCAACAAATGAGGCAGTTATTTATTTTTCTAATCAACCTGTTCAGAGATGTTATTACACACCACTGGAGTAGGTGGGACTTGAACCCAAGCCTTCTAGTTCAGAGATAGGGACACTATCAATGCACCTGTACCCACAAGTGCCCTCAATGAGGTGGCTATTGCCTAGCTTTGAGAACTTGAATTTGCTAAATGTATAAATACTTCATCAGATTAGGGATGGAGTGGTCTGGGGAGTTTTTCTCCCCCCACCTAGTAATCTAGAAACTCGCTAACAGTCATTGGATATGGATACCATTGACAAGGCCGGTATTATTTTCTAAAATAAACAGAAACAGAAGTAAGCTATTCAGCCCAATGTTTCTGTTCCGCCATTCAATGATATCATGGATGATCTGATAATCATCAACTTTAATCTTCTACCTTTTCCTTATAAACCCTCAGTTAATATTCTGTCTCTTTCAGCCTTGAATATATATAATGCCACAGCTGGACAGTCCTCTGCAGTAAAGAATTCCATAGATTCACAACCCTCAGAAGAAAATGCTCCTCATGTCTGGCTCAAATCATTGACCCCTTATTCTAAGATTCTAGTTCTAGACTCTCCCACAAGTGGAAACAACTTTTCTGCACCTACCATCTCAAGTCCTCTAAGAATCAAAAATAGTGATGTAGTAGACAGTGCAAAGGTTATCTAAGAATACAACGGGATCTTGATTACCTACGCCAATGCGCCGAGGAGTGGTAGATGGAGATTAATTTAGACAAATGCAAGGTGTTGAATTTTGGCAAGACAAGCCAAAGCAGAACTTACACAGTTAACGGTAGGGGCCTGGGGAGTGTTGTCAAACGTAGGATTCAGGTATCTAGGTCCTTGAAAGTTGCATCAAAAATAGACAGGATGTTGAAGGAGGCATCTGGCACGCATGCCTTCAGCAGTCAGAGCTGGGACATATAGGAGTTGGGACATCATGTTGTGGTTGTACAAGATATCAATAAGGCCACTTTTGGAGTACTGCATACAGTCCTGGTCACCCTGTAATAGGAAGGATATTATTAAATTGGAAAGGATGCAGAACAGATTTACAAGGGTGTTACTGGGATTGGAGGGTTTGAGTTATAAGGAGAGGCTGGATAGGATGGGGCACTTTTGCCCCAAAGTGTAGGAGATCGAGGGGTGACCTTATAGAGGTTTATAAAATCATGAAGGGCATAGATAAGGTGAACAGCAAAGGTCTTTCCCCTAGAGTAGGGAAATTCAAAAATTTAGAGGGCATAGGTTTAAGGTGAGAGGGGAAATGAACAAACAACGAATGAATGATGTATTGTCTCATATCTCTTGAAGATACAGTGAAAGGTGTTTTGTTGCCACAATCTGGTGCCATTTTGAATTACAATAAGGAATAAAAGAAATTATTTAAGTGACAGTTCATCTTCTGTTCAAATTGAGGTCTCAAACATGACTTCAGAGTTTCTGTAAGGTCTCAGCGAGGTGTTCTGGTCCTTAAGGAGTCCTGCTCCAGGAACAGTGATGACGCTGATGCCTCAGGAGATCTCGACCCTGCTGTTGCTGCCACCTCATTGACACCACCCAGAGTCCCTATTCTGGGCACCACCACTGCCAAGAAACCAGACTCTGAGCCTACCACTTTTCGGTATCCCTTCTCAGTGCACCACTGTCATCAGGATTCTGAGCTCCTAGAGTACCACCACTAGCAGTCTAGGCTCCAGGCACCACCACTGCCGTCTGGAGTCCTGGTCCACGCCACTGATGCTGTAGCCACTGTCCCACCGACACCATTCCGGTCTCGAAGATGAAGAAGAAAGGAAGAAAAAAGACAAAAAGCAGATAACGAAAGTGATGCCCCCGTCTGATGTGAACAGGCTCCAATGAGCTCGAACACCACCTACTGTGCCAGCACCATCTTCGATCCAAAGAGATTTAACAGGGACCTGAGGGGCGACTTTTTCACACAGAGTGTGGTGCATATATGAAATGAACGGCTGGAGGAAGTGTTAGATGTAGGTACAGTTACAATATTTAAAAGAAACTTGGACAGGCACATGGACAGGAAAGTTTTAACGGACACGGGCCAAACGCAGGCAAATGGGACATTTTTAGTTTGGGAAACTTGGTCAGTCTGGATGCGTTGGGCTGAAGGGGCTGTTTCCCTGCAGTCTGACTCTCGGATTCTATAATCTTGTACGTTTCAATAAAGTCACACCTTATTCTTCCAAATTCCAATGAGTGCAGGTCCAACTTACTCAACCTCTTCTCAGACAGTCCCTCCATATTGAGATGGTGGCAAACTGGCAATGTCACAGGTATAGTAATCTACAAGCCCAAGCTAATGTCAGTGGATATGGGTTTAAATTCTATCATGGCAGTGGGCAGAATTTAAATTTCCTGCCAGAGAAAGCAGTTGTGACCAAAATGTTGAATGATTTCAACAAGGAGTTGGATGTAGTTCTTCGGGCTAAAGGGATCAAAGGGTATGCGGAAAAAGCAGGAACAGGATACTGACTTTGATGATCAGCCATGGTTGTTGCGAATGGTGGAGCTGGCTTGAAGGGTCAAACCAACTCCTGCTTCTATTTTCTATGACTTTGTGTCACCTTCTCTGGAGTGCCTCCAAAGCAAGTACATCTTTCCTTAGGATAAGCGGCCCAAAATTGTGTTTTAAATTCATTCGCAGAATGAGGGTGTCACTGGCTAGGCTAGTGTTTATTGCCCATCCTTAATTGCCCTATGGGCAATTAAGAGTCAACCACATTGCTGTGGGTCTGCAGTCACATGCAGGCCACACCAGGTGTGGATGGCAGTTTCCTTCCCTTAAGGACATGAGTGAACCAGATGGGTTTTTCTGACAATTAACAATAGATACTTGGCAATTCTTAGACTCTTAGTTCCAGATTTTCATCAAATTCAAATTCAACCATCTGCCATGGCAGGATGCGAACCTGGGTCCCAAGAACACTTCCTGAGTCTGTGGATTAACAGTATTCCGGCAACAATGCACAGCGTTTTCAGTTTTCCAGCTACGGTCTGACTAGTGCCTTGTATAGCTTTAGCAAGACTTCCCTGTTCGTATACTCCATTCACTTTGAAATAAAGGCATGACGCGGAGGTGCCAGTATTGGGCTGGGGTGATCAAGGTCAGAAATTACATGACACCAGGTTATAGTCCAACAGGTTTATTTGAAATCACAAGCTTTCAGAGCCTCGCCCCTTCTTCAGGTGTTAGTGAGAGAGGTAGTATCAGACACAGAATTTATAAGTAAAAGATCAAAGGGTCACACTGCTGATGAGGATGTATTAAATAAACATAATATGCTGTTAAATCTTTAATCAGTTAGAAGGTTTTAATTGATTATTATGTATACGTAAATCCCTGAATTCTCTTCAAGTCACTGTCATGAGAGAACTAAACATTTTATCAGTGTAAAGAAGAGGTGACATTTTAGGTCAGACAATGCATGTTATGTGTGAGGCCTTGTTTAGAATCTGTTTATGTTTTGGTTTGGAGTCAGACTGGTTTCATTTCTAAAGTAGGAATTTATAAAATACCATATTGACAAATAGAATGTATTTGCAAATACAAATTCTCCCCATAGATTTGAAACAAAGACCAACATTCCGTTTGCCTTCACGATTACCAGCTGAACTTAGATGCTAGCTTTTTATGATTTATGCATGAGGGCTCCCATATCCCTCCGTGCTGTAGCTTTCTGCAGTCTTTTCTATTCAAACAATATTCAGCTCCTCTATTCCTGCCAAAGTACCATACCTCACCATATTATATTTTCTCTGCCAAATTTTTGCCCATTTAATCTGTATGCATTCCTCTGCGTACTCGGTTATCCTCATCACTTGCCTTCCCACCTGTGTTTGTTAACAAAGAAAGTGTCTGTGACCACTTAATATTATCATGGAAACAAACAGTACATAAAAATCTCCACTGCCTTAAAATCAGCCAGAAGAAATTTCAGTTAATAAATGTACATACTTGGTGGTAATGGAATTTACAAACTCAAGCAAAAAAATTGCCCAACTTGATCGATTTAAGAAACAGACCACAGTGCAAGATGTTTAAAAAAAAGTGTCTTAAAATACTGTCTTCAAAATTACAAGTAGTATATTGGGAAGTTTACTTTCAACATATATGCACAAATACCTCTAAGTCTGCAAAGCTTCCTAAGGTCTTGTTTCTCATTTCAGAGACACAATACATCATTTTGACATGATAAGTATCTCACATACTTCAATTAAGTTTTGAGGATGTACTTAAACATTTCAGTGCATGTAATGTGAAATGGGGAGAAAAACACATGGGAATACTTCAACTAGGGGAAAAGACAGAACTGTGAACACTCATCAATTCTGAACACTTCAGCAATGGTTAGATCATCAAAACGTAACCTTCTTCAAATTGCTTTAATGCAAAAATAGAAGCAAGGCAATATTAAGGCAGTTAGCATAAGACCTGGGTGCAGAATTAAGCCATTTGGCCCACTGAATCTGCTCCGCAATTCAATCATGGATGATATGTTTCTCAACTACATTCTTTTGTTTCTAACTGTAACACTTGATTCTCTCACCAGTCAGAAACTTATCTATCTATCACTGTTTTAATAACTCTTAATGACTCAGCCTCCACAACACTCTACAGCAATGAGTCCCACAGATTAATCACTTTCTGGCTGAAGAAATTCCTCATCTCCATTCTGAACAGTCGTCTCTTCAGTCTGAGGCTGTGCCCTTGGGTCTTAGTCTCTCCTACTAATGGAAACATCTTCTCACATCCATTCTTGCCAGGCCTCTCAGTATTCCGTTAGTTTCAATCAGATCCCACCTCATCCTTCTATAGTCCATTCAATACAGAACCAGAGTCCTCAACTGCTCCTCATATGACAAGCCCTTCACCCCCAGGATCATTCTCATAAACCTCCCCCTTACAACTGCAGCACATTCCTCCTTAGATAAGGGACCCAAAAGTGCTCGCAATATTCCAAATGCAATCTGACCAGAATCTTATACACCATCAGCAGTACACCTCTGCTCTTCTATTTCAGACCCCTTGAAATGAATGCAAACATTGCATTTGCCTTCCTAACTTCCAAATGAATCTGCATGTTAACCTTTAGAGAATCCTGAACTAGGACTCCCAAATCCTTCTGTGTTGCAGATTTCCAAAATCTTTCTCTGTTTAGAAAATATTCTACATCTACATTCTTCCTACCGTGGTGCATAACTTCAGATGTTCCACATTGTATTCCATCTGCCACTTCCTTGCCCACTTGCCTAGCCTGTCCAAAACCTTCGGCAGCTCCCCGTTTCCTCAACACTACCTATCCCTCCACCTGTCTTTGAGTTATCTGCAAACTGAGCAACAATATTCTCAGTTCCTTTGTGCAGATATTATATATTGACATGAATCTTTTCAGTCCCAAAACAGACCCCTCCATCACTCCACTAGTCACCAGCTGCCATCCCGAAAAAGACCCCTTTATTGCTACTCTCTGGCTTCTGCTAGTCAGCCAATCCTCTATCCAGGACCTTGTCCCTAACGCCATGGATGTTTATTATATTGAGCAGCCTCCTGTGCGGTACTTTGCCAAAGACCTGCTGGAACTCCAAACAGATCATATCCACCGGTTCTCCTTTGCCTAACTTGTTCATTACCCCCTTAAAGAATTCCAAGAGATTTGTCAGGCATGACCTCCTCTTGAAGAAGCCGTGCTGACTCAGCCCTATTTTACCATGCACTTCCAAGTACTCCACAATTAGCTGCTTCATTTACCACATGACAACTGTGACTAAATTTCAAAAGTACTTCATTGGCTGTATCTGAATCACCTAGGTGTATGCCACAGAGCACTGCAAACCACAAAAAGTTCATTTAATCTTCCCTCTATTCCTTTCAATTTACCTGTTGGTAAAATTCTCATGACGTTTTGAATTAGGATTACCCATCAATGAGGCTACAGCATTAACAGTCCTTCCCAACCTTCCACCCCCACGGAATGCATATTAGACAAGTCATTTAACAATGCAAACAAAAAACAGAACCAGCCTGGGCTTTGTGAACCAGACAGCAAAGTCTTAAGAAATGGTTATCATCTGGTGCAGAATTTTCATCAGAACTCAATTCTGAACAAGAATTCCAAGCCAAAATACTGACCTATCTTTTCAGATGTTGAAGGATGTGCTGCATAATTTCAACATGTCATTTTAAGTGGAATCCTGCATATATCAACTGTAGTCAACAATGGAAAGCAGAAGGTAATGGGTTTTGCCATAACGTCTAAGTCCTTGTCAGTAAGGTACCAATAGTCACACTGCTTTTATCAAATGGGTAACATACACAAGTGCACAATTTAATCCAATAGTAATTGATTGCCATTGCATTTTTGAAACCTATTTTCACTTGAAGCAATTCATCAAAAAATTCCAATACAATCATGTCACTATAGGAGTCAAAATAATCCAAAATGACAACTCTATTCACAGAACAGCAATTAGAAAACAATCACTTGTCACAGTTTAATCCTCTCTGGAGTATGACAGATACAGAAGTAAACTAAATTATTTTGCAAGTATGTACCTTGTCACTTCAAAAAGTCCCAGCTGAATTAGTATATATCATTATACACTTGTCTTTAATGAAATAATACAGAGCTGATGCAATGTGTTCTCTATCCTTTTCCGTGTCAAAGTAGTTAGCTCAATCCCAAGAGAGAGAAATAAAACTGCAAATTATGAAAACACCTTGAAATGATACTACTTAACTGAACCAATTATACACGTAACTCAGGCAACTTTAATCCAGGCACATAAATACTGATTTTTACTATAGTCAGCCATGACAGTACTTGCCAACAACAGTGACATATCCCCTACACTGCAGGCAGACAATAAAAGACTGCAGATGCTGGAGATCTGAAAGTTCACTATCTGCAGGCTTGTTTACACTGTGTATCAATGGTCTCCGGCTGTTGAGTTTCATATTTACTGTTAGCTTTCGGGTGAGAGGATCAAATAAAACTTTTCTGACTAGAAGAGTCGCCAGATGCAAATGTTCACTCTGGTTCTCCCCACCCACCCCCCACCACCTCCCCAACATCCCCACAAGGAGGTCTTGGGGTGGTGACCCCTTCTCCCGCCTCCAACACAAGCCCTCCTCCTGGACACCACCCCAAGGCCTCCTACCCTCCCACGACCTCTTCATCTCCAACTGCCATCGAGACATCAATCACAGCTCAGCTCATCTCCACCTCCCTAACCTGTTCTTCCTCTCACCTATCCCCTCTTCCCACCTCAAGCCCCACCCCCATCTCCTACCTACTAACATCATCCCGCCCCCTTGACCTGTCCGTCCTCCCTGGACTGACCTATCTCCTCCCTACACCCCCACCTACACTCACCTTTACTGGCTCCATCCCCGCCTCTTTGACTTGTCTGCCTCCTCTCCACCTATCCTCTCCTCTATCCGCCTCCCCCTCTCTCACTATTTATTTCAGAACCCTCTTCCCCTCCCCCATTTCTGATGAAGGGTCTAGGCCCGAAACGTCAAGCTTTCCTGCTCCTATGATGCTGCTTGGCCTGCTGCGTTCATCCAGCTGCAATACCTGCTCAGGTTCTCCAGTAATTTCTGTTTTGCTGCAGGCAGACAAATTCTGTTTAAATTGAGCCCTTTTATTAAAGGATTTAAACAGCCACTCTAAACATCTAGGACACTTATTATACCTAATATCTGCTGTAAAGTCAAAGTTCTAGGACTTCTCAATTACTTAAAACTACCATGATCTTGAAAACAAACAATTCAACAGATTTTTTTTTTAAAAATCTCACTCGTTTGGATGCAATACTTTTATATGAATTTTTCTCTTTGTCTTGTGGAAATGTATCACAAATGGGTCAGGAGATTTCTTATTGTGGATATGAATATTACATTGAACAATCAGGCATAACTGAACTAATGTTATCACAACTTGCCAACTGGGACCAATTCTAAACTGCTAATTCTACATATCACAGGAACAATAGCATCACCAAGTGGCTCACTGTAAAACTGGTTTATATGCAGAGTAGCAAATGCCTGACTCCATTATTGCAAAATAATTAACATTTTCTTATAGAAACCCTCAATCACAACAGTTGGGACTTCAAAATGTTGTTGTTACATAAAACACAAGGCTTGCCCCACATCATTATGGCTGATCTTCTGCCTCATCTCCACTTTCTCGCTCAATTCCCATTTCACTAGATTCGTCAAGACACTAAAAATCTATCAAACGCAACCTTAATTATATTTAACACTAGAACATCCACAACTGTGCTGGAGACAGAAGACATTTGACAAGGTCCCACATAAAATATCATTGCGCAGTATAGGAGTTTGATGGTGAGCAGAAAACAGAGAATATGCATAAATAGGTATTTTTCTGATTGGTTGGATGTTATGGGTGAAATAACTCTATGAAAACTGGTATCCCATCACCGAGTCATCATTATTTCCATGTACATCATATATGATACTGATCCAGCTAGCTCAGAGCCAGCTCCTGGAGGGAACAGAATGCCTGATACTCCTGTTTATATCTGTTAGCCAGGACTCCCTGATTGGGGTTGTTAACCTGGCCCTATCAGGGAACTCATATTCTATGATATTCACTAATTGCGACATCTTTCCTCCTCTGAGTCCAAGAATGTAGGCCCCTTCTTTCTCCTGTAGCTTCTCTTGGAGCATTTTGACACCAGGTCCAGTTCCTCCAAATCAAAATAAAAACCAAAAGAACTGCAGATGCTGTAAATCGGAAACAAAGAGAGAGATTGCTGGAAAAGCTCAGCAGGTGTGGCAGCATCTACGAAGAGACATCAGAGTTAACATTTCGGGTCCAGTGACTCCCTCTTTGGAACCATCCTCCTTTTTGTTCCTCTGAATCAGCCTTCGATACTGGTGGTGCGTATCTGAAATTAGCTCACTTCTAGTGCCTGGAACATCTTGGAATTTCATCTTCTTCAGGCAGTAATGACACTCAGGCTGCGACACTGGCCACGTCCATCTTGTCCTCAGAGCTTCAATGCTAGGCAGACAGATAGAACCCATGGGCTCTGACAGCCTTGCCAGGTGCCCAGAGGAGCCGGCTATGTTTTGCTCCTGTCCCATTCAAGAAGTTGCAGGTTTCACGTGTACCCGAAATTTGTACATCATGGGACCTGACCTCGCATCAACCATGCCTCTTACCCATGCAGGGCCACTTATATGGTTTCAACACCAAACTTCATCCTCTGAAGTAAAGTGCTTCTCTCACTTAGAGAGTCTTATATCCCATATTGGCATTCAATCTCTCCCGCTGATGCAGAAAGATCAGGTTTAACCTAGTGTGGATTCTTCTCCACATTAGCAACTCTGCTGGAGATGTCCCTGTAGTCTTATATCCCCTTCACCCCATATTTCCTAAATAACAATATCCAATGACTGCAGCAGTTCCACCAGGGCGCTGTGTTTGTGTGTGCGTGTGCGCGTGTGTTTGTGTGTGGGGGATGTGTCTGTGACAGCGTGGAGGGTGTGTGCGCGCACCTGTGTGGGGTGTGGAGATTGGTCAATGGGAAGGATGGGGCAGATAGGTGAGAAAGAAGATGCACAGGTTATGTCCAGTCAAGGAGATGGACATGAGAGGGTGGGCTGGACATGGGTGAAGCCAGGGATGGGGAGAATTTGAAGCTGGTGAAATCTGTACTGGCCTGTAAGCTCCCAGGGTGGAATAGAAGGCGTTGTTCCTCCAATTTACATGTGGCCTCATTGTGAGGAGGCCCAGGATGGACATGTCACCAAGGGAGTGGGAGGAGAAGTTGAAACTGGAAGGTGGTGTTGATTGAAGCATACAGAGCACAGATGCTCCAATTCCCCCAAGTCTGAGCTTGGTTCCTCCGATGTAGAGGAGACCACATCAGGAGCAACGAATGTAATAGACCAGGTTAGAAGATGTACAGGTGAATCCCTAGCAGATTTGGAATGATTGTTTGGAGTCTTGGATGGAGGTGAGAGGGAAGGTGTAGGGGCAGGTGTAGCATTTCCAGCGGTTGCAGGGAAAGGTGCCTGGAGTGGTGGGGTTGGTGGGGAGTGTGGAGCAGATGAGGCAGTCACAGAGCGAGCTGTCCCTATGGAAAGCAGATAGGGGTGGGAGGGGAATATCCCTTTGGTGGTGGGGTATGATTGCAGGTGGTGAACGTGGTGGAGGATGACATGTTGGATTTGGAGTTTGGTGGTGTGGTGTGAGAGGAACGGGGGACTCTATCCTTATTTTTGTTGGGGGAGGGGTTTGAGGGTAGAAGTTTGGAAAAAGCAGGAAATGTGGTTGAGGGCATTATGAATCACAGGAGAGGGGAAGTTATGGTCCTTGAAACAGGAGATCATCTGGGATGTCCAGGAGTGAAATGTTTTATCTCGGGAGCAGAGGCGGAGGAATTGGGAGTATGGCATCTCATTTTTGCGATAGGGTGGGTGACAGGAGATGTAGTCAAGGTAGCTATGGGAGTCAGTGGGTTGAATTATATGTCAATGCTGAGTCACTTGCTGGAGATGGAGACGGAGAGGTCCAGGAAGGGGAAGGAGGCGTCGGAGATGATCCAGGTACCTGGACCCTACCTGCATCCACCTATCACCACTCTACTTCCCTCCCACCAGCCCCACCCCCCTCCCTCTATTTATTTGAGCTCCCTTCCCTCTCCGCAGACCTAATGGAGGGTCCGGACCTGAAACGTCAACTTTCCTGCTCCTCTGATGCTGCCTGACCTGCTGGGTTCCTCCAGTCCACACTGTATTGACTCATACCACATAATAGTGAGAATACTGAAGAGAATTAAAAGCAAATTCCTGAGAGCAGTGGCACACTTTAGTTTGATCCAGGAAAAAAGAGTGAAGGAGTCTCAAGACTCAGAAATGTAAGGGAACTCTTGGGTAGAAATAACGGTAGAACAGGTGTGATACTTAGGCTTAAAAAGGGTAGGTGTTTAGGAAATAATAGTGTTAAGTTAGTAGCACTTGTAACGTTTAACGTCTCAACAGTAATCATTTTTGTGACATGATACTTTCAGTTAACAACTGGTAATTTGAAATGGTTTATAAAATTTATTAGTCTCCCTCAAGAATAAAATACAGGCTTTTCAATTATTATAATTGTGCACAACACCATACCATTCTATTTGTGTCATTTGAAGCAGTCCCTGTTTAGAACTTGCAACTTCAGAAGTTCATTTATACAATTCTTAACTGATAAATCTCTTTATTCTTTTAATCTGATACAAAATGCCACTACACTCCTCAAAGCCTTATCAATGAAGGTACTGAAGGTAATTTGAAATTACGCAGGGTTTTTACATTGGTTTGGAACATTTGTGAGAAATTGTTTTTAATTCATCGTACAAACCAAAGAAAATTAAAGAGATAGATATTAAGGGAAATTTACATCTGTGGAATGAATAGTTTTCTACCTCCTGTTACATGGCACTAGATCTGAAGCAAACTCTGCAATGGATTATTTAAATCTTTACTGTTATAACTTGGAACAAATTACCCCATTTGCTTTGTAATGTCTGCTTGCTAATCATTTTACCCACAAAGTCCACTACTTTGATTTGATTTATTATTATGACAAGTACCTAGGTACAGGGAAACATTTTGTTCTGCATGCAGTACGAGCAGATTATACTATAGAATACTCAATGGCCTGGTCAGAGTGGATATTGGGAAGATGATTCCATTGGTAGGAGTGACTAGGACCCAAGGGCACAGCCTTAGAGTAAAGGGAAGACCTTTCAGAACATAGATAAGGAGAAACTTCTTCGGCCAGAGAATGGTGAATCTATGGAATTCAGTGCCACAGAAGGCCGTGGAGGTCAAGTCATTGAGTACATTTAAGACTGAGATAGATAGGTTCTTGATCACAAAGGGGATCAAGGGTTATGGGAAGAAAACGGGAGAGTGAGGTTGAGGAACTTATCAGCCATGATTGAATGGCGGAGCAGACTCGATGGGCCGTACGGTCTAATTTCTGCTCCTATGTCTTTATGGTGTTATACACAGTGCATAAAGGGTAACAAGACAGAGTGACAAATATAATGTTACAGCTGACACATGCAAGCTTTTTAGTATCCAACAGTGGAGCTGATAGATTTGTGTTTAACAGATAACACCAGTTAACTAGTGCCAGCATTTCAGTTACAAATTATCAGATGTAACCTGAAAGGTATTCAAAGTATGGGCAATTCAAAAGAACATCCTGTTACTACTCTTGTGCAAAAACCATGCACGACTGAGGACATTTGTTATCTTTTCCCACATACTTGAATTTGATAAAGTAGCAGCTTGATTTGATCGCAGTGCCACAGTATGTTTTAGTTTCACGAAAGCACTGCAGGAATAAAGAAACCGAAGAATTCCTTCAAACATAACAGCTTTGATATTAGTTTCTTACAAAACAATCTTTAACCTACTTTTCAATAATTATTCTGCTTAGCCTGGGCCTGACAGATTGGCTGTCTTGGGAACAAGTCAGAAATTGGACCAGGGTTATGCTCATTAAAACTGGCACATGTCAGTACATTGTGTAGAGAGATTGCTATTTCCCTAAGGAAATGGACACAAACTCACATCATACCATGAATAATAAATAAGGCTTACAAACTTTTTCAGACCTGGCATGCCTGGAAGCCACATATCAACAGCCCCTACCACCACCACCAGCCCCCTGTTCCCTCTCTGGCAGTAGAACAGACTTCTGCTTTATCTGTGGAGAGGTTATACATAAGCAAAATCAATCTCTTTCTCAACTATTTAAAGTCCTGAACTCTGCACAGAATAAAGTTCAAAACACACACTGCATTACTAGCAGTACTGTACTCACCACTTAAGGGATTAAATTAGTAGTTCAAATGCCTTTTTTAGCCACATAGTACTTATTGCAGTGGCCTAAATTCTGGCACCTTTGATGTAAAGTTTGTCCTGAATTCAGACTGTAATTGAACTGCTAATACAAGGTCCATGTTAGGCCCCATTTAGAATACGGTGTCCAATTTTGGGCCCCACACCTCAGGAAGGACATACTGGCACTGGAGCGTGTCCAGCGGAGATTCCACATGGATGATCCCTGGAATGGTAGGCCTAACATACGATGAACAGCTGAGGATCCTGGGATTGTATTCATTAGAGTTTAGAAGGTTGAGGGGAGATCTAGTAGAAACTTACAAGATAATGCATGGCTTAGAAAGGGTGGACGCTGGGAAGTTGTTTCCATTAGGTGGAGAGACTAGGACCTGTGGGCACAGCCTTAGAATTAGAGGGGGTCGATTTAGAACGGAAACGAGGAGACATTTCTTCAGCCAGAGAGTGGTGGGCCTGTGGAATTCATTGCCACGGAGCGCAGTGGAGGCCGGGACGTTGAATGTCTTCAAGGCAGAGATTGATAAATTCTTGATCTCGCAAGGAATCAAGGGCTACGGGGAGAGTGCGGGTAAGTGGAGTTGAAATGCCCATCAGCCATGATTAAATGGTGGAGTGGACTCGATGGGCCGAACGGCCTTACTTCCACTCCTATGTCTTATGTAGGCTGTAATCAACGAGTACCTAAATTACCAGTATGAGACCAATAGGAATACAGTTAAAGAACAATCGCCTAATGACCAACACGTAAATAGACATTCCAGTGAGTGTATGTGGGGACATCATGCCATGCTCAATCTACACCTGTATGTCTCAACTTAAAGATCTTACAAGTGCGAGTTTTGGTAGTCATTTAAGCCTTGGTTGAACATATGGAAGGCAGCACCCATTTATATCATTAACCTGGTTCCACAATATAAACTAGCATGTTTACTATCAAACCTGTAGGGCAGATTTTAAATGATCAACACTTCCAATGAATGTCTATACTGAGAGTTAGAACCAAGACAGCAAACCAAACTATCACCATCGACAGCCATTTATTACATCCCTTAAAAATGACAGTAATTCCTTAGTGTCTGGCATGAGGGGTGCCCATAAATACTCTCAGTGAGGTTTGATCAAAAGGAGAGAGAAGCAACGAATAGGTCGGTATCCATAGTGAGGAAACTTACACCTGTCGATTGCTGGCTGGATGGTAATTCCAGGTAACTGGCTACCTAATAACAGGAACATTGTTGACCTGACATACTGGCATGGTCTCAGAACTAAGGGGAATCCAATTTAAGACTGAGATGAGGAGGAATTTCTTCTCTCAGAGGGGTGAGAGTCCTCAAAACTCCTGGCCACAGTAAGCTGTAGGGGCACAGTCCTCGAGTATAATTAAGGCTGAAATGGATAAATTCTCGATCAGTAGGGGAATCAAGAATCATGGAGAAAAAGCAGGAAAATGGACATTAGTGTCAGATCAGCCATGATCCTACGAATTGGAGGAGCAGGCTCAAGGGGCATAACGGCCTATACCTTATGGTCTTGTACCTAATGAGGGAGGACATTTGTGCCACTAATGTCACTGGTTTGCATTGGTTTGTCTCTCACAACAGCAATTACCTCAGATATTAAGTGAGTTACAAGCCAAATATAGTTTCTTACACAGTTCAGTCCATTACTTAAGTTCAAATATGCAGACTGATTCCAATCTGCATGCACTGAAATTCTCATACTTTAATCAGCTAAGTGCAAAAACAATGAATGCTGGTAGTATTCATTACGTAGTATTACAAAGAACTTAAAGCACAGAAACAGGCCATTTGGGCCTTCAGAATTTAGACCTCACACAAGCCTCCTTGAATCTTAGCTTAACTTACCAATGTTCCTCGATCTTACCTGACCTCTAAGATGCATTTTTGCTTTCTGTCTCAATCATATCATGCAAAGTTCCACATTCTCATAATATCCCAGAGTAAAGTGTCCTCAATACTTCAGTGGATTTATTAGTGACTATTTTGTTTTATGGCCCCTAGTTTTGGACTCTCTCACAAATGGAATCTAGCAAACATTCACATTAAGACACTAGTTTCAGACCCAAATTTCTCAAACTCAAACAGAAAGTAACATGGCAGGATTTTCCAATTGGATAATAAACTAACACTGTCTCATTATACATTAACAGGTCTAAAATAGTCCGTTATTCAGTTATTTCTAGAATTTACTGTTCTTATAAGCTGTCCCCAACATACTTGATGACCTCTATGTTCTGTCAATGATCTGCTCAACAGTCAGTACATTTCTAATATCCATAAAGCAATGTTCTAAATACAGCAGAATAAGTTATGCAAATCATATGAGCTAAATTAAAATACTTTGTTGAAAAGTAGGATAACAGAACACACTGTCACGGAATTTATGTTCTGCAATTTCTCCATAAGCATCAGTTCAATAAAATATCTGGAATTAAGAATCTAACGATGACTGTGAATGCATTGTCAATTGTCGGAAAAACTCATCTGGTTCACTAAGGAAGAAAACTGCCATCCTCACTTGGTCTGGCCTACACATGACACCAGACCCACAGCAATATGGCTGTCTCTGAACTGCCCTTTGGGTAATTAGGGATGGGCAATAAATGCTGCCTGGTCAGCAATGCCCTCATCCCATGAATGAATTAAAAAAAAAACTTGCTTAATAGCTTGTTAAGTGGTACTCTTATGCCTTTTGGAAATCTACGTACACATCATCTAGAGTGTCTTTTTTACCCTTTCTGCTTACTCAGCAAAAAAAAACTCAATCAAATTATTTAAACATGATTTGCTTTAAAAACCCACACTGAGTTTCCTTATTAATCTACACTTCTTTAACCAGTGTGGTTAAACTAACTAACCTGTGATTGCTGGATTCAACCTTATCTTTGAGCATGGAGCAGTTCCAATTTTCCAGTTCTCCGGTAGTACTCCCTCACTGAAATAGAACTGGAAAACCAAGATGCGTAACTCAGCATTTCTTTCGGCATCCTTGATGTATTCTATCCAGTCCTGGTGGTATATCAGCTTATTTGGTAACAGAAGATGCTAGTACTCAGTATCTCAAACATTCCCCTCTTCAACTATATTGGACTGCCTCAACTTGGCTAAGGATAGTGCACTATAGCGGCAGATTTGAAAATCAATTTGAGAATGAACCTGGAACCATTGGTTTTGAGTAACCAAATTTAAATTAACTTAATTTGTGTTAAATGACAAGAGCTTGAACATTACAAATTTTACTCTCAAACCCCTGCTAATGATTTGTATTGTTATCCAAGCAGTGCACAACTTGGTATTCTCAATTTTCTCTTAAACTTCTGACCTAGACATAGATTTCAGATGCAGCTGCCTTCCAACTAGAATGATAGACTATCAAACAAGCTTTCGGATGTTTAACAAAATAGAGGAGAGTTCTCAGTGCTGTCAATGCACTCCACTCCACCTCAAAAAAAAAACCATGAACTGCCCAGCTGCACTGCTCAACTGGTGTCACTACATTCATAACCTTTGTGCCTGTTCCTGCACTATGATCCCAACCTATGCCCTGGTTCCATTGGGCATCAGGAATTTCAGGCTCACTAAGGTCATCTGCACACGCATAGCCATTGCGGTGGTATCACACATGGACAAAGTGATGCAACCACAACGTGCAAATTCACGTCAGTTACCAGTAACTGATGTCATTGGGTCAGTGTACACATCCACAAGCTGCCATTTTGACAGCCAGCTGTCTGTTCAGGTCAATTACTCTGATGGTCATCATGCAAGTGATTGCAATGATAGAAAAATCCTTCCTAACTGCTGTAATGCAATTTCCTAAAATGATCAAGCTACAAATAAACTTGTCCAGTAGGGGGCACTTTTGCATCACACAACAAAGCAAACCCACAGCCTTTTCCCCCCATATACTTTATTTGCACCTGATACACAGCTAAAAAGCAGCGTACTCATATTTCATACAGCATGCAAATAGACCTTTTGGTCCAACTGGTCCACGCCGACATGTTCCCAAATTAAACTAGTCCCGTCTATCTGCGTTTGACCCATATCCCTTGAAACCTTTCACATTCATGTACTTATCCAAATATCTTTTCAACATTCTAACATTCCACCACTTCTACTAGCGGCTCATTCCACATACGAACCACTCACTGTGTAAAATAAATTGCCCCTCATATCATTTCAAAAGCTTTCTCTTTTCACCTTCAAAATATGGCTTCTAGTTTTGAACTCTCCCAACTTAAGGAAAAGACTCTTGCTATTCACCTTCTCTGTGCCCCTCATGATTTGATAAATCTCTAAGGTCATCTCTCAACCGCTGACGTTCCAATGAATAAAGTCCCAGCCTATCTGGCCTATTTTTGCAGCTCAAAACCTCCATTTCTGGCAACATCCTGGTAAATCTTCTCTGAACTCTCCCCAGTTTAATAAAATCCTTACTATAAAAGGGCAATCAGAACTGCAAACAGTACTCCAGAAGAGGCCTCACCCGCATCCCAATTCCTATACTGAAGGGAAGGATGTCAAACGTCTTAATCACCCTGTTTACCTGTGACTCAAATTTCAAAGAATTATGCACCTGAATCCTCAGGTTCCTCTGTTCTAAAACATCACCCAGGGCCCTACCATTAATTGTATAAATCCTTCCCTGGCTTGCTGTGTTCCTCCAGCTCCACACTGTGTTATCTGACTCCAGCATCGGCAGTTCTTACTACCTCCAAGTCCTTCCCTTTTTTGTTCTACCAAAACGCAATACCTTGCATTTATCCAAATTAAACTCCATAAACCACTCCTCAGCCCATTAAGCCAATTGATCAAGGTCCCTTTGTAATCTTAGGTAATCTTCTTCACTGTCCACTTTACCACCAATTTTAGTGCCATTTGCAAACTTACAAACCACACCTCCTTTATTATAAACGATTTGGATGAGAATACACAAGTCTTTAATATGGGTTGTCAAGCACTAGTTCTGCCAGAAGTACAAAAACAAAGAAGGAAGTTCCACGATAACAAGCATGGGGCTGGATGAACACAGCAGGTCAAGCAGCATCATAGGAGCAGGAAAACTTGACGTTTCGGGCCTAAACCCTTCATCAGAAAGAAGTTCCACTATCTTCCTAGATTCTGTTGCTTTATGCAAAGGGAACTCGGCTCAATTCTTCATTCTTCCTTTTGATTACTTCATTGCTCATTTTCCTTTTTATTGCTATATTTTGCGAAAACTCTATTGTAGTATGGTGAAAAATTTGGGTTTCAGCGCACGAACTGAAACTGCTGAATTCTGCCCAAATATCAGATTCTTTTATAAAGCAATAAATAGCAAAACAAATGTAAAGTCATAAAAAAAACTGCAGATACTGGAAATATGAAACAAAACTAGATATTGTTAGAAATCAGTTATCGTATTTGTAGTATCAGTTTCCTTTGGCTATTTCTTGCTATCACGTGGACTGAACTGAATTGGCTGAAGATCGATGCACATGATGCTGGGGACATCAGGAGGCTGATGCACTGGATCATCTGTTTGGACTTCTGGCTGATGACTGTAAATGCTTCACCTTTTTGAAGCTTGCTGTTTGGTTAGATAGCTGGGATGTTTAAATGTAAGTAAAATCTTTTGAGAATCAATACTTTAATTTAACACATTAGTGTTATTACTGCCTTAGTGTTATTGCCTGTTGGCAATGCAAACTGTCCATCCAGGAATGCAATGTCTATAGGATTCAATTCATCTCTTACTCTAGTAATAGATGCTCCTAAATATAGTTTTGTTTTGTCATTTACCTTTTGTCTAAAGCAAATATTTAATTTCACAAAAATAAGGCACTGGAATAAAAGTGAGTACGAGGTGGTAGACGCGCTTGCTGAGCCGGTGGCTTAGTAAGAAGCATTTCATCACCCTGTAGGGTAACATCGTCAGTGTGCCTCTGGTGAAGCGTCGGTGTTCTGTCCAGTTTGTCATCTATATGCCTCAGTTTGCTGGGTGGTTGGTATAACTTCCAGTTCTGTTTCTCAGCGGTTTGGACACAGGGTCTAATTACCAGGCCTCCAGGAATTCCCTGGTGTGTCTCTGCTTGGCGTGTGCAATTATCAATGTGTTGTCCCAGTCAAATTTGAGACCCTCGTTATCCATGTGAAGTTAGACAAGTGAGAACCAGTTGTCTCTCTTGGTGGCTATTTGGTGTTCGTGTATCCATATTGTCACTTTCCTTCCGGTTGGGCCTATGTAGTGTTTCTCACAATCCTTGATGGTAGCATGGTTGCATAGTTAGCAAACTAAGGCATAAAAATAAAAAGGGGGACAGAACACTGACGCTGCATCAGAGGCGCACCGATGATGTTACACAGCAGGGTGACGAAACATTTGCATCCAAACCCATCAGCTCGGCAAACATGTCTACAACCTCATCCACAACCCAAGCTAGACATCTTCTTGAAAACTTTAAAATGAGTATTTGTGCAAAGACCCTGTAATTCTTAAAATTGATAAGTGACTCCCTTCCAGGGTGTTTTGTGAATTTAAAGTCCAAAGAAGTCTGAGGTGGTCTTTTCTGTCTGCACCAGTAGCTGATTTCTGAGATAACAAGGTGCAGAGTTGGAGGAACACAGCAGGCCAAGCAGCATCAGAGGAGCAGGAAGGCTGA
>JAHRHZ010000098.1:38830596-38842299 GCA_024137785.1 Ginglymostoma cirratum
CCTAGATCCTTCATCAGAAATGGGGAGGGGAAGGGGGTTCTGAAATAACTAGGGAGAGAGGGGGAGGCGGATAGAAGATGGATAGAGGAGAAGATAGGTGGAGAGGAGACAGACAAGTCAAAGAGGCGGGGATGGAGCCAGTAAAGGTGAGTGTAGGTGGGGAGATAGGGAGGAGATAGGTCAGTCCAGGGAGGACGGACAGGTCGGGGGGCGGGATGAGGTTAGTAGGTAGGAAATGGGGGTGCGGCTTGAGGTGGGAGGAGGGGATAGGTGAGAGGAAGAACAGGTTAGGGAGGCAGGGACGAGCTGGGCTGGTTTTGGGATGCGGTAGGGGGAGGGGAGATTTTGAAGCTGGTGAAATCCACATTGATATCATTGGGCTGCAGGGTTCCCAAGTGGAATATGAGTTGCTGTTCCTGCAACCTTTGGGTGGCATCGTTATCGCACTGCAGGAGGCCCAGGATGGGCGTGTCATCTGAGGAATGGGAGGGGGAGTTGAAATGGTTCACGACTGGGAGGTGCAGTTGTTTATTGCGAACCGAACGTAGGTGTTCTGCAAAGCGGTCCCCAAGCCTCCGCTTGGTTTCCCCGATGTACAGGAGGCCACAACGGGTACAGCAGATGCAGTATACCACATTAGCAGATGTGCAGGTGAACATCTGCTTGATGTGGAAGTCTTCTTGGGGCCTGGGATGGGGGTGAGGGAGGAGGTGTGGGGGCAGATGTAGCACTTCCTGCAGTTGCAGGGAAAAGTGCCGGGTGTGGTGGGGCTGGAGGGGAGTGTGGAGCAGACAAGGGAGTCACGGAGCGAGTGGTCCCTCCGGAAAGCAGACAAGGGTGGGGAGGGAAAAATGTCTTTGCTGGTGCGGTCGGATTGCAGATGGCGGAAGTGTCGGAGGATGATGCGTTGGATCCGGAGGTTGGAGGAGTGGTAGATGAGGACGAGGGGGATTCTTTTTGGTTGTTATTGCAGGGACGGGGTGTGAGGGATGAGTTGCGGGAAATGCAGGACTCATTCTCGACCACTGCCGGGGGGAAGTTGCGGTCCTTGAAGAACGATGTACGGGAGTGGAATGCCTCATCCTGGGAGCAGATGCGGCGGAGGCGAAGGAATCGGGAATAGGGGATGGCATTTTTGCAGGAAGGTGGGTGGGAGGAGGTGTATTCTAGGTAGCTGTGGGAGTCGGTGAGCTTGAAATGGATATCGGTTTCTAGGTGGTTAACCGAGATGGAGACAGAGGTCCAGGAAAGTGAGAGAGGTGTTGGAGATGGTCCAGGTGAACTTAAGGTTGGGGTGGAAGGTGTTGGTGAAGTGGATGAACTGTTCGAGCTCCTCGTGGGAGCACAAGGCGGCACCGGTACGGTCATCAATGTAACGGAAGAAGAGGTGTGGTTTAGGGCCAGTATAGGTACGGAAGAGGGATTGTTCCACGTAACCTACAAAGAGGCAGGCATAGCTTGGGCCCATGCGGGTACCCATGGCCACCCGTTTTGTCTGTCGGAAGTGGGAGGAATTGAAAGAGAAGTTGTTGAGGGCGAGGACG
This sequence comes from Ginglymostoma cirratum, assembly GCA_024137785.1. NCBI lineage: Eukaryota > Metazoa > Chordata > Chondrichthyes > Orectolobiformes > Ginglymostomatidae > Ginglymostoma > Ginglymostoma cirratum. Next base: position 38,832,141 of record JAHRHZ010000098.1, read on the forward strand.
AGTTTGGCTTAGGCAAACTCGTCCTCACCCGCAACAATAGAGATGATAGGAACTGCAGATGCTGGAGAATACGAGATAACAAGGTGTAGAGCTGGATAAACACAGCAGGCCAAGCAGCATCACAGGAGCAGGAAGGCTGACGTTTCAGGCCTAGACCCTTCATCAGACCCGAAAAGTCAGCCTTCCTGCTCCTATGCTGCTGTTTGGCCGGCTGTGTTTATTCAGCACTACACCTTGTTACCTCACCCTCAACAACTGAGGGGGTTTGAGGTACAGGTAGAGGCTGAATAGGGTAGGCCTACATTCCCTGGAGCATCAGAAGCTGAGGGGTGACCTTATAGGGTGACCTTTATAAAATCATGAGGGGTACAGATAGAGTAAATAGATAAGGTCTCTTCCCTGAGGCAGGGGTGTCCAAAACCAGACAGCATAGGTTTAAGGTGACAGGGGGAAAGATTTAAAAGGGACCTAAGGGGCAATTTTTTTTTTTTGCACAGAGAGTGGTGCGTGTATGGAATGCGCTGCCAGTGGAAGTGGTGGAGGCTGGAACAATTACAATGTTTAAAAGATATCTGGATAGGTACATGAATAGGAAGGGTTTAGTGGGATATGGGCCAAATGCTAGCAAATGAGGCTAGATTTATTTAGGAAAGCTGGTCAGCATGGACGAGTTGGACCGAAGGGTGTGTTTCTGTGCTGTACCTCTCAATGACTCTCCGTTCAAGTACATGGTCTTGGCAATTGGAAGTGTAGCCAATAAGAGTTGTTATTACACCTGTCATATAATACTTGTGCTTTACAAAAAAACTGCAACATAAGTACAACATTCCAGCATGCCAAGAATTGACCCTTTATGACTAATTTCTGACGTGCTTTTGAACACTATAACTGCTCTTCCTGCTTCCTACAGCAGACTGTGCCAGTATTAGTTCAACTTATTCTGGAAACACTATTTTCCATCCAGTTATCAAGTAAGCTGTTTCCAAATCATCATAAACAGAAATACAGTTCAGAATAGTGTAAAATTCTGAAGCAATTTGATCTTTTCAGTATCATCATCTTCCAACACCTTAATGGTTTCACATCAAATAAAAATTGTAATATACAGAAGTTACTTTTTATATTAACACTGTTAGCCTATACTGCTAAATATTACAAAATTGTATCCAAAAAACATTATTCTATCTTCAGCCTATGAAAGCCCAAATTTAGACCAAGAATCATTACAGAAATAATTAATGACAAATGCACGTCACATCATGTGTTCTCAATTCTGTAACAGTGAACATTACATGTCATTTCATCCACATGAGAACACAGCTCTAATTTTCATGTGTGAATTACTGATCCCATGGCCAGGAAAATTACATGCATTTACATTCCAATTGTTAGTTTGGCAGCAATGCAATCAAGGATTTCATGTGATGTTAAGCCGCAAAGCATAAAGTCATTTGAACTGCAAGACTGAATAACAATCGTATATAATCCAAACCGCTTTTTGTTATAAATGCACAGAGGCACAAATTGCAAAAGAAAAATTAAAATCCAGCTGATTCTTTGAAACATTACAGTATTTTTGCCTCGGGGACTGATATATTCCGACAGGAATAACGATGGGAGTGTATGTGCAAAAAATGAATCCACAACTGACTAATTAAATCATCACTTTTTGGTGTGTAAATTGACACAAAGGCCAAAAGGTGCTGCATTTGATTTCTAGTCCAAGATTCTACAACTGACCTGAGTGGCATTTTACTTTCCTTCTTTCATGTGATGAGGGCATTGTTGGCAAGGCCGGCATTTGCTGCCTACTCACAACTGCCCTTGTGCCACATATAGACTAGTTCAGTTTAGGGAAATAAATCTTCTGTCCTTAAGTACTTCAGCAAATCACTGGAGTTTAAGACAAGCAAAGATACTTTCAAAGTTATCATTACTGAGAGCAGTTTTTAATTCCAGATGTGCTTAACTGAATTCTAACAACTGCCACGATGGGATTTGAACTAGAGTCACTACAGCATTAGCCTTATACTGTTGATTACTACTTGAGTGACATTATCACAATGTTAGCATCTCCCCCCATGAGGCTTAAGGATGTGGTTTGGATGAGGGCCTACAATGATAACAGACGGTGTTTCCACTCCTGCTTCTAATGATTTCTGAAGTATAGATTAAAGGAGAAGCAAGCACGTGGCTGCACTGCCACTTCCTTCCTTAACAACCTACTTTTCATCTTTTCATTCTGCTAGTTTTGTGGGCAGAAATAAAAAACACAGCAAATTTGAATAGGATGGTTATGACTCAAAGTATTTTAGAAGCATATGCACATTATATTTATCCACATTCAAGTCCCACAAATAAATTCGCGCTTGCAAATGTTCTGCTGGGCTCACATTCAGGAAATTGATTATATAGATAATCTGACTGAAGACAATGGCTACAAATGTGAAATAATCAAGAAATGAAACCCTAGTGACTCACTCATTAGTTTCTGAATAATTTAATCCACATGAAATATCTATACCTAAACACAACATTTAATCATCAGATCAGACTGCAGGGTCTACTGAGACATGTCCACCACCTAAAGAATTTGTAGAAAACGTATCCAAAACATTTGAACCCATCCCATCTACTTCATTCTGATAAGCTTTCTTGCTCACTTATGGATATAGCAATAAACTACGCAATAGTAAATACGGTATGAAATATTACACTAGCAGCAAAATGACCTTGTGCATTTTTGAAGCAGAATGCAAGATCTGCACAGTCCTAAAACTTAGCACATAGAGCATCTCCTGCAGTTGAATTGTTAGGGAAGGAAGAAATAAAGTAAAGGTACAATGTAGAAACCAAGCACCAACCACTCTTCAGCAGGGGAAGTCAATTCAAGTCATACTGAAATCAGACACCTCAAAAGCCACCAGTTAAACAGCAGCAGAGGTGGAGACCTGGAATAAGGCCAACTGCTATCCTCTTAGCAAAGAAATTTCATGGTACAGGGACAGGGACAGAGACATCACCAAAGGAGAAAGGCTTTGATAATTAAATAAGGGCATTTAAACATTTAACCATGGGTTATTCTGAATCAGATACGACAACTTCATGCCCGAATGATCAACTTACTCTCTTTTTAAATGTTCATGCCTGTGCTTGTATTGGTTGCAACTCTGCACTGACATGTCCAAGATTATTAACCATCAACACTCTGGGCAGGAACAAGATTGGGTCAAAAGGTAACTTCCAGAAATTATATATTATTTGTTTAACATTTGAGTGCTGCAGCTCAATACTTCCCAAATACACGACTCATCATCTTTCCTAGCAGAAATTATAACAATTTGAGCTTTCTGCCAAGTACCTAAATACAATTCCAGTCAATTAGTAGAATGCCAGCTTTTTACAGGCAATTGATCCTCTCTAACAATGCTTTAGTGTTTCGACAGGTATTCCATGCCAGGCCGTAAGACATAGAATTGTCTTCTTTTTCTCTAAACTACCTTTGGGCTCTCTCGTTTAAGTTGACAGAATCAGTTGATATCAGACTTCCCCATTTTGGTGCATGCAGTTACAGTTAACTCCTAGATATCTGGCCTGGTGACTGCTGGCAAAAAAAAGAGCTACAATGCCTGTAATGGCTTACTCTACTCCAGAAGCACAAAAACTGTTTCTGAAATTTGTAAAGAAGTTGGATTTTTCTGAAATGATGTAAGCCATTGTAAGTTGCCTTCTTTCGGTCTCATAACCTTCAAATAGTCGAAGTTCCAAGGGCAAGTCAGTTTTATATACTTCACCCACAATGAATGAACAAAGAGCCAAAAGAATTGCTAATTAAGAGAAACAATTAATTAATTCCCCTTTTGAGACATCACATCAGTAAAGCAGTACAATGACTTAGGTAGCTAATTGATCAAAACTAATCTATACATTTTCAAATCCATGACACTGTATATTAAACATTCATTTTTATTCAATTCTCATTGCATTGATTGTCATGTCAAGCTTCTTATTAATGTCATTTACAGAAGGTTAGTATAACAAGATTTAAGTGTATCCTGCTTATGGTTTCAGCCAACAGAAGAAATCTGCCTTTTAGCAATGTTTTCATGCAACCCGAAACCAAAACGTGGAAACTGCTTACTTTAAAATGATTCTAGGTAGATTATGTTCTGTAATTTTTAAATGACATTCCACACAGATTAATACAGATCTGTTCATTTTATGTTGATCACTATTTGTTCAGATGTGGGCTAAACACTGAGTGAGCATCTTGCATTTCTACGTAAAATCATATAGTCCTCGAGGATGATAAGACAGCTTTCTCCTTACAGGGAGACTGAAGTAACTCCAGAGAGGCCGGTATGCTGTCACCAAGTCACCCTTTATCTACATGTTCATGGTACTTGACACTGGTTCAACTGTCTCAAAGCCAGGTCTAAGAGTGAACAGAACCTACGTTCCTGTTTATATCTGTCAGCTCCCTGATTAGACCAGATTAACAGCCCCAGTCATGGAACTCAAATTCTATGAGGTCCACCTGGTTGACCTTGTTAGAATCACTACATCTCTCCCCCTACAAGTAAGAGGACATAGGCCTTTTCTTTCTCTTGTAGCTTCTCCTAGGGCATTTTTGTACCAGATCATCTAAGTTAGCCTTGGATATGGGCAGTGTATAAATGGACAGGAGCCCACCTAGAGCATCTAGCAAGAATTTCATCATCTTCAGGTGGTAAAGGCATCAAAGCTGCAAAATCTGCTGTATCTATCTCAGACTCATAGGTTTCTTCAATACTAGATGGTGGGGGAGAACCTATGGAATCCAACAGCCTTTCTGGCTGTTCTGAGAAGCCAGGTACGTTTTGCTCCTGCCCCAATTGCAAGGTTGCAGCTTTCATGTTTTCCACGTGCTTGTTCAGGACTGTCTCACCTACCTGAACATTCTATGGCAGAGGACTTGACCTCGCATCAACCAAGTGTCGTACCCATGCAGGGCAATTTCTGTTGTTTTGGCACCAAACTTCTTCCCCTTAAGTAAAGTGCCTCTCTCACTTAGAGGAGTCTTGTGTTCAGCAGTGCCATTCCTGATGCCATTTCACACTCCTCCACAGGTCCGAGAAGAACAGGTTTAACCTGGTGTGGAGTCTTCTCCCCATTAGCAACTCTGCTGGAGCTGTCCCTGTATGTGCGTGAGGGCTAGTCCTATAATTAAACTGGAACCAGGGCAGTTTGGTGTTGAGTGAAGCTGTAGGCTGTTTCTTTAAGCCTGCCTGCAAAGTTTGGACTGCTCTTTCTGCTAGACCATTGGACGACGGGTGGTATTGAGCTGTCCTTATATGCTGAATGCCATTCAACTTTAGGAAATACTCAAATTCCCCGCTGGTAAACAATGGCCCATTGACTGCAACCAACACTTCCGGGAGCCCGCTTATTGCAACAGACACTCGTAGCTTTTCTATCGTTAATGCCATGTTTGACAAATAAACTTTACGCACATCCAACCACTCTGAGTGGGTGTCCACAATGACTAAGAACGTTGAGCCTATCAAAGAACCTGCATAATTGACATGTAACCAACTCCAGGGTTTACCCAGCCATTCCCACAAATGTGCAGGGAACTGTTAGCAGTTGTTTTTGTCCTTGTTGGCACAATGGGCACTGCCCCACTAGCGTGGCTACGTCTGCATCCAACCCTGGCCGCCAGACAAAGTTCAGCCAGTATGTGGCAGCGACCTTTGCTCAGGACAATCACACGTGCTCCCCAACATAAAATACTTGTTCTCTACAGTAATCTGGTCTCACTGGGTCCAGAAAGGTTTCAATTCTGGTTGTGATTGCCCTTTTGATTCCCCCACTACCACCAGCTGTTTTAATTTTGTCAGTACCAGATCGTTTTGCACCCATAGTCTGATATTGTCAGCACTAACCAGAAAGGTGCCCAGAAAGTTTAAAACACAACAGACTCTTCTAGTGGCGGCACCACCTGTGGTGGATCTGCTCGCGAGAGGCGGCTCAAGGCATCCGCATTTGTTACTTGGCCTCCCGCATGAGGTTCCAACAATTGATTATAAGCATTTAGAATGCGAGCCCACCACTGAATTTGACCTGAAGCCAAGGCAGTATCACCTTGTCCTCTTTGAGTAGCCCTAACAGGGGGCTGTGGTCTGTTACTATTAAAAATTTACATCCATAAAGGACTTCCTCACATCAAAGATGACTGGCAAAACTTACGTCTCTATCTGGGCGTATGGGGCTTTGCATCGGCCAAAGTCCAGGAAGCATTACGCTTTGGGCGTTTCTCTCCATTGGACCATCTGTGAGCAAACACTACCCTGATAGTGTCCGGGAGGCATCGCATGTCCGTGCCAAATCTCGCTTAGGATCATAGTGTGCCAACATCTTAAATAATGATAGTTGATTCTTTACTTCCCTAAATGTTATGTCTTGGCTATGAGACCATTTCCAAGGCTGACTCTTTTTCAGTAGCAGATGCAGAGTGCCAGAATGGAGGCCAGGTTACAAATGAATTTTCCATAATAATTCACCAGTCTAAGGAAAGACCTAAGCTCCGGTACAGACATGGGAGCCGGGAGCACCTTTGATCACCCTCACTTTATCTTCCAACAGGTGTAACCCAGTCTTGTCGAGTCAGCAGCACAAGTAGGTCACTTGGGTTACCTCGAACAAATTTTTCCCTTCCAAGGTGTACACCCACCTTGGAGAAATGTCCAAACACTATCACCAAGTTCTCCAAGTGCTCTTTATTGGTCTTCCTGGTTATTATAATGTCATTTGGATAAATGGCCACCTGGGGTAGACTATGTAAAATGTTCTCCATCGTCCACTTGGCATAGGCTGATGACACCCCAAATGGCTATCTTTTACGTTAGCACAAACCCTTATGGACATTAATTATAGCATACTTCTGGCAATCCTCATCTAAACACAATTGCACGTATGCATGGCTCATGTTCAGCTTCGTGAAGGACAGCCTTGCCGCTGCCAGGTTTGTATACAAGTCTTCTAAATGAGGGAATGGGTATTTATTCAGAGGAGGAGTTTACCATTTACTATAATCACTGAACCAGGCACTTCTCATACGAGACCAGAACCAAAGTTGTATCCTTAATCTGTAAGGGTTCCCCGGTCTAGGTTCTCAGTCTAGCCAAGATCTTATGCAAATTTGAAGGTTGAAGTCCAGTGCAAATTTTGTTAAGACTGCTTCCACAATTACTGATACAGCCGCGCTGGTATTAATCTCCATTAGAACTGGGTGGCCATTTCACCAGATGTTTATTTTGACTGGTTCTGATTTGGATGTTGCTAAGCAATTTAACTGTTCGAAGCTAGATGTAGATGGGCTTTCCAGGGTTTGCACTTGCCTGGATACCGGCCTATGAGTTCTCTTACTCAATTCGGGCTTAGTGGGACTCTTTTGGTGTCTTGAGTCTGCACACTGGTAGCGACTACAATGGCTTGACAGCCTGAATCCTGAAGAAAATGTTAACCGTTTAGCGGAGGCTTGGCATTGTTTCGTAGTTTTGCTGTGGACTGACCCAGAGTCCCTCTGTTTAGGATATGTCCTTAGCAAGGCTATATAATTGCTTTTAGCCATAATGGTGTCCCCCAAGCTCAGTCAGCTTGGTGAAGGTGTCCACTTTCATAAGCACATGCTGTAATTCATACCCTCCACTTGGCTCAATTTCAAATGACAAAGCCACTTGTAGTTCTACTTGGGCGTCAGCTAGTAGGCACTTCTGCATGGTTACATCATTAATCTCACTCTTGTCACTACTGAAGTAACTCCACAGAAGCCAGCATCCCACCACCAAATCACCGTTTCTTCATACATGTATAATACTTGTCTCTCAGAGCTGGCTGTGAGGAAGCTGGACCAGTGTCAAGAGAACCTCTGAAACTCCCGTTTATATCTGTCAGCCATAGGTCCCTGATTGGACCAGACCCAATCAGGACTCATATTTTATGAAGGCCATGTAGCTGACCTCAATACAATCACCACAGAGATGAATAGTGATGATATAACCAGAGCATGACCACACTTCAGGGTGAGGTAAGAAGGTAGGACTTTCATGGCAACCTCAGCCAGTATGAGAATTGAATCCATGCTGTTGGTGTCATTGAATTGCAAACCAACTGAGCTAACCAACCCTCGTTAATTTACTATGACTGCCCAGAGTCATTGCAAAATCTGGCCTAGAGACTATTCAATGATTGCTCCACATAGCTTCCTTTTATATTGTGTGCCAACTCCCAAACTGTACGTCTTGAACAATGGAAACAATGGCTGCTGTATGGGAAATCTGAGGAACAACCAACACTTTTTGGCTGCTGGCTGCATAAAACTTGCATGCAGAAGCTGGCAGCTTAGAACTGCACTCTATACATAAAGACTGACTACAGATGAAGCAGAACGTAAGTTCTTCTTCTGAAACTGGGCTGCAATATAAAACAACTGCAGCTTGAAAACAAGAGATGACCAAAACGTCTTTTGTTTCAAGAATGCAGGCAGGGAGAGATAGCAATGCAATTTCAAAAGTTTATCTTTTGAATAAGGGCATCATTCTATTGTTTTAGTTGCTAGCAACAGAACTCCAATATGATGTCAGCATCATAATGTTAAAATAGTGACACCATTTATCATCATTATCCATAAAGTTTTCTTCACGAATATTAGTCAATAATAAAATAATGCTGGCATTTTAATGATTAGTCTACCTGAACCAAAAATCTCTTTGGGCTTCCATGGTTTCTAGTTTTTCCTGTTTTAGAAAAAAAGCCATGTTCTATTCTAGGTCCATGCCTATTCACCTAATTCATTGATATATTTAAACTTTTATGCTTTAGTGGATTCAAACAGATGACAAAATGATAGAGGTATATATAATAACTTTGTATCCTATTATACAGCTATAATCCAATTCATGATCCTGGCCTGCCACAAGCAGTTCAGAATCATGCAGTCAACTTATTATTTGCAAATCTGATTATATACAATATTACAGTTCACCCAAGGCAGTCATGTATAATGGGTATCCAACCTGAGGCCCAAGAACTGCATGTTGTCCTTAATCTGAACATCCTTATTTGACCCTCTGTCCGCATTTTAGGTCATCTTGAGAGAGAGAGAATGCTTCATGCACATTTAGGTTTGAAACAATGTGCAAATAAACTTGCTAGAAATACAAGCTGGTGATATCACTGCCAGGGCAACATAATTTCTGTTTCATTAACGAACAATGGAACAAACAGTATACCTCCTTAAACAAAGGGATTAAAGGATTTGGGAACTGGAAAGATGGTGAACGAATTAAAGTGGATAAAGTATGCCAAATCAGATAGAAACAGAAGAAAGGGTGAAACTAGATTTTTTTTTGTAAAAGTGTGTAATAAGGAAAGAAAGGATACATGTTTAAAATTTGTCATTTTCCTTCAATCTGCACAAGTCATACCATTCCTATGAATGAGATTCCACCCTTATTTATTGATACGAACTGCCAATTAACCTCTCTAACCTAGAAAGAGTTATCATGTCATGAAAGAGAATACATTTATTCCTAGGCTTCCTGTTGTGAATTTAAGAGAAAGGAAGAACTAAAGTTGGGGGACAGGTTCTTTGCCTAGCAGATTATTAGCTTCAAGTGTCCCAAGGCACTTCACAGTCATTGTACATAAAGCCAAATATCAATTTCATACATGAAAACTAACACTTCACACACAATGTCATCAAAGGGCAGCAATTAAAAAGGAAACACAGGTTGCTGAGAATGTAACCGTAGATAGTCCAAGACTGAATTTTTAGTATGCAAGAAGAACCCACTGCTCAGGGAGTTCTGGCTTCAGTAGAACAAACTGGAATTGAACTGAGGCAGCATCACTTCCTAAAGGTACAGCACAAAGGATGGACAACGTAAGTAGGTGGAGTACTCGGCTGCTTTAAAATACTGCACAGATTTCAGTTCAGGTATCTATTATACAGGATTGATTTGTGAAAAATACCTTTATAAATGTGCTCAGAGATAGGAGGATAAATGTGCTGAGATAAAAGGTACTGCAGATGCTGGAGAATCCGAGATAACAAGCATGGGGCTGGATGAACAGAGCAGGTCAAGCAGCATCATAGGAGCAGGAAAACTTGACGTTT
>JAHRHZ010000098.1:38847299-38872870 GCA_024137785.1 Ginglymostoma cirratum
TATGATGCTGCTTGACCTGCTGTGTTCATCCAGCCCCATGCTTGTTATCTCGGATTCTCCAGCATCTGCAGTACCTTTTATCTCTATCTACATACCCTTCCCCAGACTCATCATCCACCAAGTCCTTCTCCGACACAAAGTACTCATTTAATACCTCGCCCATTTCGTCTGGCTTCAAAACATAAATTCCCTTCCCTCTCCTTGAGTGGGCCAACCTTCACCCTGGCTACCCTCTTGCTCTTTATATATGTATAAAAAGCCTTGGGATTTTCCCTAATCCTGTTGGACAATGACTTTTCATGAACCCTTTTAGCACTCCTGACTCCTTGCTTAAGTTTCTTCTTCCGATTTTCCTTGTTTTCCACCCTTGCTTCGTGTGTTCCTAGCCTCCTAGTCCTGACAAATGTTTCCTTTTTATTTTCGATTAGGCTCACAATATCTCTCGTTATCCAAGGTTCCATAAATATAATTATTCTTCATCCTTGCAGGAATGTGCCGGTCCTGAGTTCCCAGCAACTTACACTTAAAAGCCTCCCACATATCAGATGTTGATTTGACCTCAAAACATCTGTCTCTGATCGACACTCTTCAGTTCCTGCCTAATATTGGTATAATTAGCCTTTCCCCTTTCAACTGACAACTACACATCTTTTTCCATCAGTACCTTAAAGCTTACTGAATTGTGATCACTGTTCCCCAGCTGCTCCCCTACTAAGACGTCAACCACCTGGCCAGGCTCATTCCCCTAGGCCCCTTTCCTAATTGGACTATCTCTATACTGTTTCAAGAAGCCCTCCTGGATGCTCCTTACAAACTCTGCCCTAACCGAGCCCCAAGCACTAAGTGAGTCCCAGTCAATGTATAGGAAGTTAAAATCATCCACGACAACAACCCTGTTGCTTTTACATCTTGCCAAAATCTGCCTACATATCTGTTCTTCTATCTCCCGCTGGCTGTTGGGAGGCCAATAGTAAACCGCAAACTGTGATTGCGCCGTTCCTGTTCCTGAGCTCTACCCATATTGCCTCTCTGTATGAGCCATCCGAGGTGTCCTCCCACAGTGTAATGGTGATATTCTCCTTAACAAGTCGTGCAACTTTCCCCACCCCTTTTACATCCCCCTCTATCCCACCTAAAACATCTGTATCCTGGAATGTTAAGCACCAATCCTGTCCCTCCCTTAACCAAGTCTCTGTAATAGCAACATCATAGTTCTAAATATTCATCAGAGCTCTAAGTTCATTTGCCTTACCTGTTACACTTCTTACATTGAAACAGATGCACTTCAGTCCACCAGGCCCACTCTGATCAGCAACCACATTCTGCCTGCTCTTCCTCTGAGTCTTACTAGACCTACTCTCTCGTTCCCTTTCAGTCAATTCACCTTTGCTTTGGTTCCTAACCCTCAATCCAGAAAAATGTGAGGCAATGCATTTTGGAAGGTCTAATCCAGATGGAAAATATACAGTAAATGGCAGAACCCTTAAGAGTACTGATAGGCAGAGGGATCTGGGTGTACAGGGACACACGTCACTGAAAGTAGCACTGCAGGTTGAGAAGCTAGTCAACAAGGCACATGGCATGTTTGCCTTCATCGGACGGTGCATTGAGTTTAAAAATTAGCAGATAATATTGCAGCTTTATAGAACCTTAATTCAGCCGCATATGGTAGAGTGTTCAATTCTGGTCGCTACAGTACCAGAAGGATATGGTGGCTTTGGAGAGGGTACAGAAAAAATTTACCAGGATGTTGCCTGATATGGAGGACATTAGCTATAAGGACAGGTTGGAGAAACTTGGGTTGTTCTCATTGGAACGATGGAGGTTGAGGGGCAACCTCAGAGAGGTCGACAAGATTATGAAGGGCATGGACACAGTGGATAGTCAGAAGCTTTTTCCCAGGGTGGAAGAGCCAGTTACTAGGGGCCAAAGGTTTAAGGTGCGAGGGGCAAGGTTTAAAGGTGATGTACGAGGCAAGTTTTTTTTTTAAACATAGAGGGTGGTGGGTGCCTGGAATTTGCTGCCGGCAGAGGTAGTGAAAGCAGATATGATATTGACTTTTAACAGGCGCGTTGACAAATACACGAAGAGGATGGGAATAGAGGGATACGCAGTCCCTGGAAGGTTAGAGGGTTTTAGTTGTGACGGGCAGCATGGTGCAGGCTTGGAGGGCCGAATGGCCCGTTCCTGTGCTGTAGTTTTCTTTGCTCCTTTTAATTCTGTGCAGGCAGTTACTAAAACAATATTCTGGTATACTGCTAAACTTTCTTATGCTTCACTTACTTGGCCTATTAGCTGAATCACTGGTGAAGTGCAATCGCCTTCCAAAACCATTACTCCACAAAATTGTATAGTATTAGTGAAAGACCAGCATTTATGTTACCTATGAGGTATCCAACAGAGCTACACTTTCTTCAAGAAGCATACAGTTTCAGTTGTCTGGACAGAACAGTCAGTAAAGATACTCAGAAATTATCAAAAACAATTTCCCACAGGGATGACTAGAAACAACATTGAATGAATCTAATATTTGAGGCAGAAAACACAAACTCTCCTGAAGAAATATCACAGCAATGAAAAAAATGGTGTCAAAACAATGTGGGGAGGCAATGGCCTAGTGGTATTATTGCTGGACTGTTAATTCAGAGACCCAGGTAATGTTCTCGGCACTTGGATTTGAATTCTGCCATGGCAGGTGAAATTTGAATTCAACAGATATCTGGACTGTGAATCCATTGCCAATTGGCTGAAATGGTTCATTAATGTCCTTTAAGGAAAGAAACTGCCATCCTTACCCGGTCTGGCCTACATGTGACTCCAGACCCACAGCAATATTGTTGACTCATAACTACCCTCTAGGCAATAAATGCTGGCCTAGCCCTCATCCTGTGAATGAATAAAGAAGAAAAAAATACTTTGCACTGTGTTCTCCACAAATTGCAATCATTTCAACCAAGACATTCAGAATATTATTGGGACTTCTACAGCATTTTTATAGACTTATAGCTCTGTTTAACTCAACAAAATACACACCTTCTCATGGTTCCAGAGCAATCAAATTCCTGTTAAAAGTACAGATACTGCAAGATCAACTCCTGCTCCTATGATGCTGCTTGACCTGCTGTGTTCATCCAGCCCCATGCTTGTTATCTCCAAATTACTGCTACTCATTAAATGCAATACATGAGGTTCATCTTTACCCCAATTTTCTTCTCCCCCATCCTGTGACTCCTTGCAATTTTCTGTTCTCTCATTTCCAACCATGATAACAATTTTTCCAAATGACTGCTACTCAATAAGTGCAGGATTTCACTTCCTCCTCCTCTGCTGTACTAAGCACTGCTCACCCCTTGTGCTCTGTTTGAGAATTTCATTAACTACACTCCAATTTGCTCACTTCTTTCAACTTTCCTTCTGTCTGTATGATTTTGCCAATGGGTTTCTGAAGGCATCATCACAACCCCTCTTAATCCCAGAACTATCTTAATTATGCTTCTTGTTCTCTGCCTCATGGAAGGAATTCATTATTTTTCTGCAGTCTATCATATCTATTCTCCTAACTCCACTTTACTTAAATCTCTCCAGCTGCACTACTCCACGAGTCACAACATAAAACAAAAGAAATCATTTTTTTTCCAGTTAGAAAGATGACCAATTGAATACCATAACGTTATAAGATACAGGAGCAGAATTAGGGCATTCAATCCATCACGTCTGCTCTACCATTCAATCAAGGCTAATATGTTTCTCAACCTCATCCTCCTGCCTTCTCCCCATAATCTTTGATTCCTTTACGAATAAAGAACCTATCTATTTCTAAATACATTAAATGACTTTACCTCCACAGCCTTCCGCAGCAATGAGTTCCAATAGATTAACCACCCTCTTGCTGAAGAAATTCCTCCTTGTCCCTTAACTCTGACGCTCTGCCTTCGGGTTCTGGGCTCGCATACTAGTGGAAACATCTTTTCCCATGTTCATTCTTCCCAGGCCTCCCAGTAATCTGCAAGTTTCAATGAGATCTCATTTCATCCTTCTAAAGTCTATCAAGTACATATGCAGAGTCCACAACAGCTCCTCACATGACAAGTTCTTCAGCCTCAGGATCATTCTTCTAAACTTCCTCTGGGCACCCACCAAAGCCCACATTTCCTTCCTTAGTTACAGGGTTGTAAACTGCTCAGAAAATTCCAAATGTAGTCTGATCAGAGCCTTATACAGCTTCAGCAGTACATCTTAGCTCTTGTACTCCAGCACTTCCAAAATGAAAGCCAACATTAGCTTTGCCTTCCAAACTGTCAACTGAATCTACATCCATAGAATCCCTACAGCGTGGAAACAGGCCATTCAGTTCATCAAGTCCACATCGACCCTCTGAGTATCCCACTCAGACCCACTCCCCCTACACCATCCCTGTAAACCCGCATTTCCCATGGCTAACGTACACATCCCTGGACACTAAGGACAATTTAGCATGGCCAATCCACCTAACCTGCACATCTTTGGACTGTTGGAGGAAACCAGAGCACCAGAGGAAGCCCACACAGACATGAGGAGAATGTACAAACGCCACTCAGACAATCACCCGAGGATAGAATTGAACCCAGGTCCCTGGCACTATGAGGTAGCAGTGCTAAGCACTGTGCCACCGTGCTGCCCTAAAGGAAATTTACGGAGAAACTTTAAGATCAGGCAATATGGTTGGCAGGATTTGAACCTGCACAGGGAAAGCCCAATAAACTTCTAACCCATCACCCTAACCCTTCTACCATAAGTACAAACCCGCACGTTAACCTCAAGAGAATCTTGAACTGGGACTCCTACGTCCCTTTGTGCTTCACATTTCCGAAGCCTTTCCCCATTTAGAAAAATTGTCTGTGCCTCTATGCTTCCAACCAAATTGCATAACCTCTCACTTTCCCACTCTGTATTCAATCTGTTCTATTATTAAGTTTTCCCTACTTTTACCATTCCTTTGTACAACATGACGCTCATACATTCTGCCTCTTTGAATACCTACTTCAAAGTTTTAAACAGCAAGAACGATCAACCAGCTTTCTTAAAAAAACGCAATGATTATTATCAAAATAAAACATATTCAAAACAGATGCCATAATTGGTTAACATACATAGATGGTGATACTGAAGTATAACTGCTAACCTCTCTCACACATTCTCTCTCTCTCTTTTCAGGAAAAAAGAACTGATTTCTCTCCTGAAACTAGATTTAAAGAAAAAAGACACACTGGCCAATGTATGGATTATTCTTGAGGCAAAAGAATATAGTATTTTCTGCAGTCTATTGTCTGACATTCTGCCACTTGTGGTTAAGTCACTACTCAAGCACAGCTGTCGCTGAAATCTTGTGGACGTAGCTTGTTTAAATAAAATCGGAGTTGTTTCTTCAAACATCTGTCAAAAGAACAAAAAGATTTCACCCTGAACTCAACAAGAGAACTTTCATTTTAGAATTGAAAGCGTTCCGTTGGGCAGCTTGTGGCAAGAGTATAGTCATGTTGACAAATGGGCGAGAGGCTATTGAATCAGAGCCTACTGTTGACAAGGGCCTGAATCTGTGATGTGGGGCCATTCTTTGCATCTTGTTACTATAAAATCCACAGGCCTCGCTTGAATTATCTCTTTTAATTTCATGTCCTTTGGCTGTGTACCTTGATTTTTCTTTTCTTTGGATTTATGTGTTACTTATTTTTTGGATATTTAGGATTAAATTTTGCCTAATTTGTCTTCTACTATTCTATTAAGATTTTCCTTCTTATAGTTAGCGCATCATCCAACTATGATGTACAAGATATTTCAGCCCACTTCCCTTCTGTAGTAGGGTTTGTTTTCTATCCTTTCCTTACACTTTTTGCTTTTCATTTTCCAACTTTACTAAGAAACCATTCTGCATTTCATTCTGCTTCTGATCACGCATACATGCTCAAACTTGTCTTCCCTCTACAGATTCTGATCAAACTGCTGTGCATGTTTGGCAATTTTTTTGTTTAGATGAAAGCAGATTTATTAATTTTAAAAGATATAGAAATTATTAAAATTTGATTGAGAGCCATGATTTCTCAGGACAAAGCTAAATAGAGTTAACAGATTCCCTTCAGGAAACTGTTCAGTGACTCGGTCACATGAGCAGTCAAAGATTAGAAACCACATGGGTGGCAACTCATTAAGAAGTTGAAATTATTAACTATCACAGGTGCCTAATGGTTAGGTGCAACAGACTGGAAATTTCAGACCTAATGTGATATAAAAATTGTGACACAGAAATTAAGTGCTAAACATACTTTGCTTGCTTACAAATTGCATTCCAAACACAAAACTTTAGAAGTATTATAGATGGATATTGATTCTGGAAACATCGAATAACTTTCTAGGAACAATTATCTTCTTGAACTGATGCAAGAGTACACTGCCACTTGTGCAATATTCCTGTACTATACAATTCAAATAATTCAAAAACACAGGAGTCAAGAAAAGATTGATCTCGTCATGTGAATAGAATCAACAGTTATGAATGACAGTGCCACAGGTGACAATAGAGAGATCACAAAAATATGTAGTAATTATTTTCCTTTGGCATTTACCAGGAAGATGGATTGGGCAGGCACGACACTGAACAATGAGACAATGAGCTAAATGCATTCAAAGTTTAAAGAAGGGATCCGTTGAATAAAGTAAACCAACATAAAGAGGATGAAGCTCCTGGTTCAGGTGGATTGCATCCATGTATTTAAAAACAATTCAGTAAAGAACTGGCAGAAGCCATGCTACTCAGATTTAATAGCATCTTTAAAATAAAAAGATGCAGTGCGACCCTGGTTAATTCAGATTACAAAAGACCTGAAAATGCTCAAGTAAAGCATAAATAGATTGGTTGAACTGAGTGGCCTGTTTCGATACGGAATGTCCTGTATAACCTACAATTAATCAAAAGGCATTCCGTTAGGGAAGCATCGGGAGTAGTACCTAGAAATCAAACCAGCTATACTATTTTTCTGATTAAAACTGAGATCTTCTAGAGAGAAACTGGAAAAAGCAGTACTCTTAAAAAGCACAACCCTCATGAAGTACATTTTATTTTCAATCATTACACATCATCTCTCAATATGGTTCCACGGCAAAAGTCATTCTACTGGTTACTCACCCTAGTCACCATTATTGCCTTCTTAACCTCACAATATTAGGAGATCACAGAAAAACCAGAACACTTCCTCACCAATATTCACACAATTGCACCAGATGAAAGGTGGAAATTAGATGACAATTAAGAATAGGATCAGAGCCACCGGAGAAAAGTTCAATTTTAGTTACCCTACCACAACAATTGGAGGAGTTTGGTTAACACAACTTACTGGACACAGATTCAAATCTGTATCAGAGATAAAAGGTATTGCAGATGCTGGAGAATCCGAGATAACAAGGTGTGGGGCTGGATGAACACAGCAGGCCAAGCAGCATCATAGGAGCAGGAAAACTTGACGTTTCGGGCCTAGACCCTTCATCAGAAATGGGGGAGGGGAAGAGGGTTCTGAAATAAATAGGGAGAGAGGGGGAGGCGGATAGAAGATGGATAGAGGAGAGGATAGGTGGAGAGGAGGCAGACAGGTCAAAGAGGCAGGGATGGTGCCAGTAGAAGTGAGTGTAAGTGGGGAGGTAGGGAGGAGATGGGTCAGTCCAGGGAGGATGGACAGGTCAAGGGGACGGGCCCCACCTCAAGCCCCACCCCCATCTCCTATCTACTAACCTCATCCCGCCCCATTGACACCTGTCCGTCCTCCCTGGACGTTTTTATTACTTGAATTAGGAATGGGGGATTTCCCGACGGTTTGTTGGTCCAGGTGGAACATGAAGTCATACAACTAGAACGCATATCATGCTTGATTCCCATTTTTTACCCATTCAGCTCATTAACTGAGGCAACAGTTGAGTTATTGGCTTTGATATCTCTTTAAAAAGGGAGAAAATTGCTAACAACAATGTCCATTTTTATTCTGTACTAACTCACGCTAGAAACAGCATATATGATTAGAGTACAAACATACAAAAACAGAAACTGTTTAAGAAACATAGCAGGTCTGGAGGAGTAGAGAGAAAATGGAGCTAATGTTTCATATTCAATGACCATTCTTCCCTAAGAAAAGCATTTATGCTGATGTTGGGCCGGGGTGGTGGACGGTGGGGGAATCCAGCACACTCTTTACATTCTACAAGAATGCTGCATGATGACAGATTTTAAACAGTTATGCCAGAAAGGAGTCATTTCCTCACTTGCTTTCCACTGCAGCATTGTATGTTATCTTGAAGGATCAAATGTCAAGCAACAATCAAGAACACAACAGTCCACAGTGGGTATTCATGCAGTTAACGTTGCATATTTCATTTCTACAAATGAACTTCCCAGTAGAAATATAAACCAGAATCCAGTCTAACATCTTAACAGATGATGCATCAACATGCAACGGAGCCATAAAGACCACAAAGGTATTTTAACTTTATTCTCTGGTTTGTTAACTGAGTTGGAGTACCTAAGGTAACTCAGACTCTGCTCATTTTGTTGAGGGGTGGAGATGCAAAGCATACAGATCATGATCACTTTAAACAGAGCTTGTGATTTGCTAGAAAACAGTGGGTTTGTTTTTGCATTATAGGAGTACAGGTAATATGGACAATAAACACACTCTATTTCAATACAGCTTTAACACAATATCTATACAACCACAAAAAAACAAAAACAACCTGGGAATCTCAGCAGGTCAGGCAGCATCCATGGACAGACAGCAAGCTAACGTTTCAAGTCTATCTAGATGACGCTTCATGAGAGCCCTTCATATTTCGCAGGCGCCGTTGCAGCATTTTTTTTTTCAGTATAGATTCCAGAATCTGCAGTAATTTGCTCTTGCTATCTATAAAAGGAGCCAGACAATACTGGGGAGTTTTTTTCTTATATTAGTTCACGGGATGCGAGTTCTATGGGTCAGACCAGCATTTGTTGCCCATTCCTAATTCCTCACGAGATGGTGGTGAGGTGCTGTGTTGAATTGCTGCAGTCCTTGAAGTGTAGATAAACCCACTGTCCACTTAGTGAAGGAACAGTGATACAGTTCCAAGTGAGGATGCTAAGTGGCTTGGAGAGGAATTTTCAGGCAACAGTAATCCCATACATCAAGTCCCTTTGTCCTCATGGGGGCAAAGGTCACATATTTTGAAGGCACTTTTAAAAGAGCCCTGGTGAGTTCATGCAGTGGATCTTATATGCAGTAGATACTGCTGATACAGTGTGTCTGCAGTGGAAGGAGTAAATGTTGCAGGTGGTGGACAGTTAAACGGGCTGGTTTGTCCAGGATGGTGTCAGGCTTCTTCAGTGGTACTGGAGCTGCACCCAGCCAGGCAACTGGCAAGTGTTCCAGCGCACTCCTTATGTATGCCTTATAGGTGCGCACAGGCTCTGGGGAAGCAGGTGATGATTTACTTGCCGCAGGATTTCTAGCCTCTGGCCTGTTCCTGTAGCCACAACATTTATTTTGCTGGCTCAGTTTCTGGCTAGTGGTAACCCCCAGGATGTTGATAGAGAGACACTCAGAGTTAATACTGGCATTCAATATCAAGGTGAAATGGTATAAATTCTGAGTTGAATGTGGCCATTGCTTCAGACTTGTGTGGCCTGAACATTGTTTGATCAGCCCAAATGCAGATGTCATCCATACTGTATTGATTATAAACTGCCAGGAGACAGTGAAAATAGTGCTCAAACATTTTTTTTGAGGAATCCAAAACGAAATTTTATTTGCCTACAAAGATGAACTGCAATGTCAAGTGTTCCGACCTCAATGCCTGGCTTCATTACAATTACTTGAATATTAAGCAAACCAAAGTTCATGAAGAACCTGGTTTCACATACATGCACTGTTTGCAACATTAATTCAGAAACAAGTATTTGTTTCAAAAGTTCAAAAATGCAATCAGGAAAAGTGATTATCACCAATGTACAAGGATGTACATAATGTACCAGAAGGTCAAGACACAGTCGCTATGATTGAACTCAGGCAATAAACAACATTGCATAAAATCCCTCAGGATGTAGGATACACATTGAGAACATTTTCAGAAAAATGACCTATTACAGAATCTATTTAGGCACAGGTAAGAAGCAAAAGTTCAACTAAACCTTGCCTAGCAATGTAAACACGACTAAGAGCTGCAAGTAGTATTTTAAAGGTTAGTAGTTAAACTGCTACCTGGACCAGAAATTTGTCTGTCTGAGCTGCCTAACCTTCAGCTGACAAAATGTGATACAAATACAGTTCTAATTTCACAGTAATAAAGCTGTGCAAAGACAGACAACATCGATTTTTCTGTAATATTAACCCTGGGCTACTAAATTCAGCATTTCTATGCTTTGTTGATAAACGAAGTCAGAAATCATACAACACCAGGTTATCGTCCAACAGGTTTGTTTGAAAACACAAGCTTTTGGAGCCTCAGTCCTTCTTCAGCTGTTGGTGGCTCCGAAAGCTTGTGTTTTCAAATAAACCTGTTGGACTATAACCTGGTGTCATGTGATTTCTGACTTTATCCATCCCAGTCCAACACCGGCACCTCCACACCTTGATAAATGAAAGCCAGGAAAGAAATGTAGACACCAGAATCAGTTTTAGCCTAAGTATGTAAAAAAGAAAAGGACCACAAATGCAACAAAAAGTTATTTCGATGTTCCCCGATTTCCTTTTTTCTGTTCCAATCTGTTCTACTCATCTGATTAAAATTAATTATTTTTACCTAATTCAACCTCATTTATTTTGTCTAAGTCCAAAAAGTTATTTTCTCTTATTGCTTCATGTCTACCATTTCAATAACCACTCTGAAAATTAACTGCTGCATTTAAAGCTATTTTTTCTTTTATTATTCATTCATGGGATGAAGGCATCGCTGGCTAGGCCAGCATTTATTGCCCAGCCCGAATTGCTTAGAGGGCAGTTCAGAGTCAACCACATTGCTATGGGTTTGGAGTCACATGTAGGCCAGACAGGCAAGGATTGCAGTTTCCTTCCCTAAAGGACAGGAGTGAACCAGATGGGCTTTCCTGACAATCGCAATGGATTCATGGTCATCTTTTAGATTCTTCATTCCAGATTTTTATTGAATTCAAATTTCATCATCGGCCATGGTGGGATTCGAACTCAGGACCCCCAGAACACGACCTGGGTCTTTGGGTTAACAGTTGAGCGATAATGCCACTAGACCATCACCTCCCCAAATTATTTTCATTGATAAGAAACCATTTAAATGCTGTGTTTACAACTGATCCAAAGCCTACAACCTAAAAGAAAAGGAACAATGATGTGATTTAGATAAATTAGTGAGTAGAAAAGTATCAAACATATAACGGGCCTATGATTCTGGGCCTCTTACAACACAACAGGATCTACTGAAACCAGACTATTACAAATGTGTGAAAAATGTGCGAAAAATGTGCTTGATGTTAAGTAGTTTCTTCATAGAATGAATACAAATTCTGAATAATCAAACGTAAATTATTTAAAATAAAAACAAATCAGCGAACTTCAAACAATAATCAGTTTGGAATTTAACACAATTATGACCCCTGCCTAAGTTCACTTCATCAATTTGTAGACAGTATATTAAATAGATACACTATTTAGCTAAAGGTGAAATCATCAATCTCCACAAGCACAATTTGTATTTTTGTTTTAGAAACAGAGCTGTGCTGTTGAACATGCCTTCATATTCCTTGCTAAGCAAGTGTTGAGGAAGCAGAATGTCAGTTTTTGTTCTTTGATGATCACAGGGAAGATAACTTACATATGGGGAGTTGGCACCAGTACAAACTAGACAGGTTTTTTTTATTCATTCAGGGGAGGTGGGCGTCGCTGGCTGGCCAGCATTTACTGCTTATCCCTGCTAGCCCTCGAGTTGGTGGTGGTGAGCTGCCTCCTTGAATCAATGCAGTCCACATGCTATTGGTTGACCCACAATGCCATTGGCAAGAGAATTCCAGAATTTTGATTCAGCAACACTGAAGGGATGATGATATATTTCCAAGTCAGGATGGAGAGAGGTTTGGAGGGGAACTTGCAGATGATGGCATTCCTATGTATCTGCTATCCTTGTCCTTCTAGACAAATGTAGTCGTAGATTTGGAACGTGCTGTCTAAGGATCTTTGAAGAATTTCTTCAATGCACCTCGTAGATGGTACAAACTGCTACCACTGAACGTTGGTGGTAGGGGAGTGCAAGTTTATGCATATAGTGCCAATCAAGTAGGCTGCTTTGTTCTGACGTTGGCAGACTTTTTCAAAGACATTGGAGCTGCATTCATCCAGGCAAGTGGAAAGAGTTCCACAATACTGCTTGACTTGTGCCTTGGAGATGGAGGATAGGCCTTTGGGAATCAAGAGGTGTGTTACACGCTGTAGTATTCCTAGTCTCTGATCTGCTGTTGTAGGTACTATATTTATGTGGCTAGTCTGGTTGAGTTTCTGGTCAATGGTAAGCCCCAGGATGTTGATAGTGAAGGATTCAGTGATAATAACACCACTGAATGTCAAGGGGCAGTGGTCAGAGGTCAGATTGTCTCTTATTGGAGATGGTGATTGTTTGGTATTTCTGCGGTACGAATATTACTTGCCACTAAATGTTGTCCAGATCTTGCTGCATTTCAACATGGACAATATCTGAGGAGTCGTCAATGGTGACAAACATGATGCAATCACTGGAAAACAAATGCACTTCAGACTTTTATTGTGGAGGGAAGGGCATTGATGAAGCAGCTGGATGTTTGGGCCCAGGACACTACCCTGAGGAACTTTGCAGAGGTGTCCTGGAGCTGAGATAACTGATCTCCAACAACCACAACCATCTTTCTATGCACCAAGTATGACTCCAACCAACGGAGAACCTGCCCCCAATACTCATTGTTTCCAGTTTTGCGAGGGCTCGTTGTTGCCACACACGGTCAAACACGGTCTTGACATCTAGGGCTGTCACTTTCACTTCACCTCAAATTGAGCTCTGTTGTCCATGCTTGAACCAAGGCTGTAATGAGGTCAGGACGTGAGTGGCCCAGGTGGAATCCAAACGGTGCATCACTGAGCGGGTTATTGCTGAGCAGATGCTGCTTGATAGTACCGTTGATAACACCTTCCATCACTTTACTATGATCAAAAGTAGGCCGATGGAGCAGTAATTTGCCAGGTTGTAATTGTCCTGCTTTTTGTGTACATGACATACTGGGGCAATGTACCACATCGTTGGGTAGGTGCCAGTGTGGTAATTGTACTGGAAGAGCTTAGCTCGGGGTGCAGCAATTTCTGGAACACAGGTTTTCAGTACTAATGCTGGACTTTTGCCAGGGCCCATAGTCTTTGCACTACCCAGAGCTTCCAACTGTTTCACCTGGGCAGGACCAGGACTGATTCCCTAAGGGGAGTATTTGCAGAGTGATTGTGGAGGGCTTAAACTAAATTGGCAAGGGTTGGGAACTTAAGCAAGGAGTTAGGGGATGTGGAATAAGGGACAAGAACAAAAGACAGAAAGGGGAATAAGAGAAGTTATAGGCAGGGGAATTGAAGGCCAGAATTAAACAAAGCCACAATGAAATATAGGGGGAATGGGGCAATGAACCTTAAAAAGACAAGCCTTAAAGCTTTGTGCCTGAACGCACAGAGCATTCAAAAGAAAGTGAATGAATTAAATCACGCAAATAGACATAAACAGGTACGATACAGTTGGGACTACGGTGACACGTAAGGTGACCAGGAATAGGGACTAAAAATCCAGGGGTTTTCAGTATTTAGGAATGACAGGCAAAGGAAAGGGGGTGGTGTCGCCCTATGGTTAAAGAGGATATAAACACAATATTCAGCAAAGATATCAGCTCAAGTAATTAATAATCCACGTGGGCAGAATTGTGAAATACCAAGGGGCAAAAAACATTAGTGACTGTAAAAGACTCTGTAGGTATGTGAAGAAATAAAAACGATTGGTAAAAACTAATGTAGATCCCTTATTGTCAACAACTGGGGGAAATTATTATGGGGAACAAAGAAATGGTTGGCGAACTGAATTCAAACTTCACTTCCATCTTCACAAAGCAGGACACAAATAACCATAGAATCCCTACAGTGTGGAAACAGGCCCTTCGGCCCAACAAGTCCACACCGACCCTTGGAGCATCCCACCCAGACCCATCCCCCTATAACCCACCTAATCTATAGACCCCTGAACACTACAGGCAATTTAGCTTAGCCAATCCACCTAACCTGCACATCTTTGGACTGTGGGAGGAAACCGGAGTACCCAGAGGAAACCCACGCAGACATGGGGAGAATGTGCAAACTCCACACAGACAGTCGCCCGAGGGTGGAATTGAACCCAGGTCCCTGGCGCTGTGAGGCAGCAGTGCTAACCAATGAGCCACCGTGCCGCCTAGTATAACATACGCGAAATGATGGGGAACACAGGAGGAAATAAACCAAATCTGTATTAGTGAAAAAAATAGTGTTAGAGAAACTGGTAGAATTCAAGGGCCTGATAATCTACACTCCAGAGCACTTAATGAACTAACCCTAGAAATAGTGGATGCCTTAATGGTCATCTTCTAAGATTCTTTAGATTCTGAAACAGTTCCTACGAATTGGAGGGTAGCTAATGTGACCCCATATTAAAAAAGGTAGATGGAGATAAAACAGGGAATTATACACCTGTGAGTCTGACATTAGTAGTTGGTAAGAGCACTTAGAAAACAATGTCAGAATCAGATACAAACAGCATAGATACACAAAAAGAAAATCATGCTTGACAAATCTACTGGAATTTTTTGAGAATACTACTCGTAGAGTCAGAGGGTGTCAGTAGATATGACTTATTTGGACTCTAGGAAGGCTTTCCACAAAGTCCCATATAAAAGATTAATGTGTAAAAGTAAAGCTCATAGAACTGGATGCAATGAATTATGATGGATATCAAATTGGAGCAGACAGAAAACAAGGCATAGGAATAAATGGGTCTTTTGCTGAATGGCAGGCAGTGACTAATGGGGTGTCACAGGGATTGGTACTAGGACCCCAACTATTCAAAATACATGTTAATGATTTAGATGAGGAAACAAAATATTATATTGCAAAATTTGCCGATAACACAAAGCTGAATGGAAGGGTAAGCTGCGAGGATGATGCAGAGATGTTGCAGCATGCTTTGGACAGGCTCAGTGAGTCTATGGCCGATTCAGCACATTGTGAATAGGTGCAAGGTTATCCACTTTGGTGCAAAAATAGGAAGAGATTATTATTTGAATGGCCGTAAAATGAGAAGGGGGACCATTTAATGAGACCTGGGTGTCCTCGTGCACCAGTCACTGAAAGTTAGCGTGTAGATGCAGCAGGCAGTAAAGAAGGCTGTAAAGTATATGCTGGCCTTCATGTATATCCCTTGTAGCTAGAGGAATCAAGGGAAGTGACGGGAGGGCAGCATTATGGTATTGAGCTTGATGATTAGGCAATGTTATGAACCAGACCAGACGCCCAAGAGTATATTATAGAGATAGCCTAGATCTAACGTTTATATATTTTTAAAGGCAAGTGTAAGACCCTGTGCTCCAAATGTGATTCATTTGGTCCACCGCTAAGCTTTCATCAAAATATACCTTATTCTTATAACCCATTTAAAATACAGCAAAAGGAACAATTAGCATAACTTTACTCTATGGAAGTACTTAAGATAATGTATTATTTAGCCACTAATCATCAACTGTTCCAATACAGGCAGCATCCCATAAACACACCCTTGGCAAAGGCAATTCAGCAACACAGTGACACATTTCTCACATGCTGTCTCTCCCTCCAGTTCAGAAGAAACAACTGATCTGCTCCTTTTGGTTTTTAAGAGAAAACTTTGCTGTCTAAGACTTCACTCTTGCAGCAGAGAACTCCAGCTTTTAGCTCCAGCAGCCAGCAAAACCTATTCACCAACTGAAAGCAAAGCCAAAATCCTTTGGTGCCTCTGTGAGCCTTACCCCGCCCACTCATGACTGTTTTGTCTTATTTTTAAAAATACCCAGGGAGAACTTAAAGCTATTTACCAACTGCCTATCTAAAGGAGACATTTCAGCGCCACAGTGACAACACCCTTCTACAAGAGAAACAGCACAGAACACATCTTTTAAATGCATAGTATCATCACACATGATCACATTGAATGGTGGTAGAGGCTCAAGGGATCAAACGGCCTACTTCTGCTCCTATACTCTATGTTTCTATGATTTGACATCGGGGTTCAATGATGCAAAATATACTGTGTTCTCAAATTCAATATTCTGAATGAAACATAAGTAAATTAAGTATTGGACTTGTTTACACTTGCATTAATCAGTAGGTCAATCTTCGTAATATTTATCAATTATAATCTACTTAAAACTGAAATACAGTCAGTTAAAATCTAGTAATGTACATATAACTGCACTCTAAACCTCTAGTTGAATGTTTACTCTTTTTTTTAAAAAGTTGACAAGAACATGCTGACAAATGCAGTTCTAGCAATTTGCTTATCTGGTTTGTGTATTATGCTTCCTGTCTGGTTTCAACCAATTGTTTGCCATATGCTGCCCCAAACTGACACAAAACTATTGCAAACTGAATGGCAAGCTACAAAAACTGCCATCTTTTATTAGTCGTGGAAATAAATTTTTAGTAAAATGGGGTGTCAAACTGACAGCTTATTCCATTGAAGGAACCAGAGATAAAATAAACCAACTATAAAGAACAACAACTAGTCCTGGCTAAAATTTGAAAATATCAGCTGCCAGGACAATACAATCACTGCATTAAGTTCCTTATCTTATTACGTTATATCAACTGCCTTATATTTTGAACTATGGAAACTTCTTTATGTAAATACATCTTTCAGTAGTCACTAAATGCAGGCTGCAAAGACAGTCATTACGGTCACTGAGTGTAGTAGTACAGAATGCAACACAGACCAAAAAAATTCCATCTATTGGTACTTAGCAGGTTTTTCCAACGGTTCAAATTTTCTCTTGTGTCACCAACGGTCTACTTTAAATGGCTTAGACATGTCTCAGGATCAGGACACAAAATAAGCCAATTGGCCAATATCTGAACCAAGGCTGGTCCCTCATTACAATGGAAATGAATATACTGCATTAACTGCCAATCTAGAGGTTTTAAGCAAAAGTGATTTTAAAAATTCAGTCATCAATTCTATACCCTTGTACTAATGTAGCTGCTGAAACCAGTGTTCTTTTACTTTTTACATACATATAAATGAAGGAGGTACACTTCACAGACCTGAGTGGAGTTCTTTAGTGGAACTTTTCTCTTTGTTCGATCCTTTCCTTGATCGCGTCCTCTTTCGAAGGTACTATTTTCGTTCTCATGCCCATTTTCACTTGGCTCTGCCAACATGCCATTTGCCATTTGGCGTGGTTTCTTTCCAACTTGCTTCTCCCACTTTTCATTTCGTTCTTGTGGTCTAAGTGCAAGGTCCTTCTGAAGTAATCAAAGAAGTAGTAATTAGGAAAACAATTCAGAAAGTCTACTTTTGTAGGTATTTAAAATACAACACATGAATATGTTCTCTAACTGCATGCCCCTCCATCCCCATGGTCCCTGCCCCCAGCACTTCTCTTGAATGTGATGGTAACACAAATACTGTTTCATGTACATAAAAATTACTGCCAAAGTGATATTTCTTTATGCATAGTCTATGATGGTACCTGCAAGCCCATCCTGATTCTGTCTTCGCAACTTCTACATGTTGCAGTAGTACCAATGACAATGATCAAACGTCGGAGACCTCAATTTCCTCCCATCCCCGAGAGCAGTCTTTATCCATTCAAAATCCAAACTATTCTGTACCAGCGTCATATGGGACTGCGAATTGCAATCAATGTGAGGAGACATCACCTTGTGTCTCAAAACAGAAACCTTCAATATCAAGAGATTTTTGGAACACCAATTTAATAGATACATAAAATGTTTTTACAATTACAAGCCTTTGTTGAACAACAGGCAGCTTCCTGTGACATAGTATCACTTACAATCCCAGACTACCAACAACCCGAGTATTACCAGTGACCTGAACTGGACTTGCCCTTTAAATACTGTAGCAACAAGGGCAGGTCAGAGGCTAGGAAAGTGCAACAAGTAACTCACCTCCTGTCTCCCCAGTGCCACCATCCACAAGGCACAGGTCATTAACAAGACAATTCCAATCAAGTGGGCTGCATTTCATTCACAACATGTACAATAATCACTTCCTTCACTTTGGATGCAGAATGCTGCATCCTTTACCAGATGCATTGCAGCAACTCAACCAAGCTCCTTCAAATGCACCTTCCAAACCTAATACTGACTGCCAGCTTGAAGGACATGTGCAGCAGATGCAATGGAACACCACCATCTGCAAGTTCCCCTCCTAGGCACAAACCGTATGGTATTATTGCTCCTTTATGGTCACAGTGGCAAAATCCTGAATTCCTTTCCTAACAGGTGTCCCTGTTCCTCAAGGATATCAGCAGTTCAAGAAGACAGCTTCTTACCACCTTTCCAAAGGTAATTTTGGATGGTCAATAAATGCTGACCTATCCAGCGACACCCATATCCCTTTATTATTTTAAAAATCACTCAATTTATTGCACATCTCAAACTTCAATTTATACAACAGGAATCTTTTAAGTTAACATGGTGGCACAACAGTGTACATTGCAAAAGCCTCTTATTATAATTCCTACATTATACACAGAAACATAATACTAGGCTCAATTAACTGAATCCATATTAACTTATTGATTCCAAAGGGATTCACTTATGAACTGTTTACATTGCCAACAGCAATCAAGATGCATTGCAGCACTGTCTGCATCAAAAACGTACACCAGGTCAGGATCGGCTTCCGTCTTGCATTTTTGAAGACCTCCTTCCCAAGCAGAGAAGTAAGAGCAATTAATTCCTGTTTCTTTGCCACTGTTACATCTTGATAGGGAAAGGTGGAGGTACATTGGTCAGTACTAAACACAGACACATTTTAAACATGAATAGATTTCACCATTTCACCATCAATCTGTAACTGTAATGTTTTCACATGTCATGGTGTCATCTTGGACATTAGATAGACAAGCTTTGGTTAGTATCAAGTGACCTATTCCCTCATCAGATTCTCCCACCTTTTGTGAAGTGTCCAATGTCATTAAACCTCTTTGAAGTGAAAATTGAGATTGGAAATCCATCCTCCATTGAAAAATGAACACTGCTGTTCAAATTCTGAGCCATGTGTTACAAGAAACATAGTAAACTCAAGAAGACGCACACCAAGTTATTCCAATTCTTTAAGTGGAGTTTGCTGGTAAGAAAACTGCTCGAGAACTAAATTTACTTGCAGGTACATCATCCAACTCAGCAGATCGAGAGACGACTTTATGTAAGGCCAGTGGCAGAATGACGATAACAAACCACAGCATGATGTGAGTGCAGGGAAAGATGCTGATTGGCAAGTAGAATTGGTGAATATTTTGGTGTTTATTGTAAAAGGAAGTTCTTCAATTCGTGTTTAGATCTCCAGTATTTTCTTCTCCCTTTCTTAAAAATTAACTACTTAAGTACTAGAATGATACTGTTTTTTTTTCTTTTTCAGATTATAAAAACGAATATAGTTATAGTCTATAGGAGGTGTGACTGCAAATGAGGCAGATATGAGGCCATGGCCCCCTCAACGGTCCAGTAGTTACAAGGCTCTTAAAAGCTGAATGGACAAGAGTGGGGATACTGAGGATGAGCAAACTGACCACAGCACCTTGGCACAGGGAGCCATTCAAGTGGGGCTGGGAGGGTTGGGAAGAAGGGGAGGGAAGTATAATAGGAAGATAGATACTATTCTTTGTAGCTGTTAACAGGAGTTCCAAAGAGCTAGGTTGTCTGCCAGGTGCCAGGATTAAGTACATCTTCTCAAGGCTGGAGAAGACCTTGAAGGGAAAGTGGAAGGATCCAGTAGCTGTCATCCACATTGGCATCAAAAACATTAGTAGGACTAGAAAGGAGGTTGTGTGGAAAATTTTAAAGAATTAGGAGCTAAAATGAACACAGAACCTACAAAGTGAAAATCTCAGAATTACTACCTGAGCCATAGATAAAACTGGGCATAGGATAAATAAAGTCAAGGAGTTAAATACGTGGCTCAAAGATTGGTATGGGTTGAATGGCTTACAGCCCTTGCGGAACTGGTGCCAGTACTGGGATAGAAGGATGCTGTTCATATGGGAGACCATCACGTGAACTGAGCTGGGACCAGTGACCTGGCAAAACAAATAAGTAGGGCTGTAAAATAATTAGAAGGGCAAGAGTTTGGTAGAGTGGAAATGCAGGCTTACAAAGCAAGTGGATATGGCAGCATTATAGGGCAGTTATTTGGATAACATAAAATAAATCAGTAAATTCTCCCAAGAGGGAAAAAAGATATGTTTAAAAGGGAAATTAATGCTCTTTACTTGAATACACACAATATTCAGAACAGATGAATTAATGGCGCAAATACAGGTTAACAGGTGTAATCTTCTATCCATTATGAAGCTACGGGTAGGAGGAGATCAAAGCAGGAAAGTATTCGGAGCTCTATCACTTTTTGACACGGACAGGAAGAAAGAAATATTGGAGGATTACTGGTACAGGAACAAGAAAAGATCTTTGAAGACATCATATCCATATGGATGGAGATAAAAAATAAAAAGGGAAAACAACATGGAAAGGAGTATTCTATGGGTTCCCAAACAACAGCTATACGATGGGACATAAATAAATTTGGAGATAATGAGGGCAGGTAACAAAGGTAGTAAATTTATCATGAATGACTTTAAATCTTCCTGTAGATTGGTCAGATTAACAGTGGGAGCCATGAATAAGAATTCATTTAGGATATTTTCCTAGAACAATATGGTGTAGACCCAACAAAGGATCAGGCTATTTTGGATCTGGTGACGCATGATGGAACAGATTTGATGAATGGTGTCAGAGCAAAAGACCCCCTTGGAAATAGTGACCACAACATGAAGGAGTTTAGCAGTCAAATTGAGAGGTTGGAACTTCGGTGGGCATAACTGCGGAGTCTGAATAAAAGCAATTAAAAGGAATGAGGGAAGGGCTGGCTGGAGTGAGCTGGCAGTTGAGAAACAACAATAGACATTTAAGAAAATAGTTCATGGCTCAGAGCAAAGGTGTATCTCACAGAGGAACGAATATTCTAGAAAGGGGATAAGCAACCAAGGTTAACCAGGGAAGTTAATGGTAGTAACAAATTGAAGGAAAACATATACAATTTGGCAAAGATTAGTGGTAAACCAGACGATTAAAAAGTTTTAAAATCCAAAAAAAAGGACCAAAAAAAAAAAAAGAGGGAGAAGGTAAACTTTGAGGGTAAGTTTGCAACTAAAATCAAGACGGACAGCAAGAGCTTCTTCACATATGCCAAAAGAAACAGAGAAGCCAAAGTGAGCATAGGATGATTAAGGTACGAGGCTGAGGAAATAAGGAACCAGGTAATGGCAGAACTGAATAAATACTTTGCATCAGTCTTCACAGTGGAAGACATTAATAGTATTCCAAAATTAGTTAATAATCAAGGGGCAAGAGGTGAAGAGGAAGGAAGTACAATAACTATCACCAGAGAAACAACGCAAGGGAAACTAATGGAACTTAAGACCAATATGGCCCCTGGACTTGATGGAATGAATTCTTAGGTATTAAAAGAGGTAGCTACAGAGATAGTGGAGGCTTAATAATCTTCCAAGAGTCCTTAGATTCTGAAAAAAGTAAAAGAAGATTTAAAAACTGCCAATATTACATATGTATTTAAAAAGGGAAGAATATAAAAAAAAGGTAACCGCAGAATTTAATATATGTTACTGGTAAAATGTTACAGCCTATTATAAAGAGTGTAATAGCAGAGCATTTAGAAATATAAAACATGATCAAGCAGAGTCAGTATGTCCTCACAAAAGGGAAGATCAACCTCGGAGATTTAAAACAGCTCTTTGAAAGTACAAGTATGATAAATAAGGGGGAAGAAGTAGATGCAACTTATTTGGATTTTCAGAAGACATTTAATAAGCTCTCAATGTTAGGCTATTCAATAAGAAAAAAGCCTGTGCCTCTTAGCATGCATGGAGGGTAAGGTTACAAACAGAAGACAGATTTGAGCTAAGGAGGACATTTTCAAGGTTGCAACCTTTAGCTAGTGGAATGCACAGCGAACAGTATTGGGGCTACAATTACTTGCAATATATATTAATGACTTGAATGAGGAAAGTGAATATACTGTAGCTAAGTTTGCAGACAACACAAAAATAGGTGCAAAGGCAAGCAGCGAGAATGATACAAGAAAGTCTGCGGAGGGATATGGACAGGTTAGCCAGTGGGCAAAAACATGGCAGATTGAATATAATGTGGGAAAATTAGAAAATTTGGCAGAGAAAAAAGGGAGTTGGATATTATTTAAATGGCAAAAGCTATATAACGGTTGGCCTTTACTTTTAAAAGGAATGAAGTATAAAATAGAGGTGTTTATGATAAAATTATACAAGGTACTCATCAGATCACAACCAGAAAAGCATGAACAGTTTTAGGCCCTTTATCCGAGGAAGGTATTGAAGGCAATCCAGAGAAGGATCACGAAGCTGTACCAAGTATCGAGGGACCATCTTATGAGAAGAAATTGAGTAGATTGGGCCTGTGAGCCTGTACTCAGAAGGATTTAGAAGAATCAAAGTCAACTTTATTGAAACTTAGAAGATTTTTTGGCTACTAGATAGGGCAGATGCAGAGTGGTGGTTTTCCTTTGTTGGAGAGTCTCCGACCAATAGGTATAATCTCAGGAGAAGGAGCTGCACATTTAAGGCAGAGATGAGGAGAAATTTCATCTCTCGGAAGGTTGCGATTGTGGAAATTTTTTACCCCACAGGGCTGTTGAGGCCAGGTCAGTAAGTATTTTCAAGGTTGAGACAGTCAGATTTTTACATTAGTCAGGGAATCAAGGGTTACAGGGAAAAGGCAGGAAAGTGGAACTGGCTTATCAGATTAGCCATGATCTCATTGAATGGCAAAGCAGAATCGGTGAGATGAATTGCCTACTTCTGCTCTACATCTTATGCTAGCCACTGTTTGAAACTCACATTCATAACCATATCACTACGCTGCCAATGTAATATTAAAACTACTGAGGGAGGAAACCACTGCCACCACCAGGCTGAAATTAAATAAAAATGTACAATTCAACTTCTTAGGATTTATCTCTCAGATGTTTTATAAATCACTAGTTACTTACTATAAATCTTTTTGACAGCATTGTCAGTGTTAAAGTACTTCAAGTGTACAGCAGCAGGCTTTCCTGTCCCTCATGGATTACAACCCTTACTCTAATAAAAACAAATACACAAAAA
This sequence comes from Ginglymostoma cirratum, assembly GCA_024137785.1. Taxonomy (NCBI): domain Eukaryota; kingdom Metazoa; phylum Chordata; class Chondrichthyes; order Orectolobiformes; family Ginglymostomatidae; genus Ginglymostoma; species Ginglymostoma cirratum. The sequence goes on from JAHRHZ010000098.1 coordinate 38,870,773, forward strand.
TAAATCTCCGAAATATCCTTGTTCAACTGATTTTGATGATTCACAAAAACTAACTGAGACAAACGTGAAGTTGAAATAGGAGGCACTGAGCTAATCTTGGTACACACAACTTTAAATTTCCTGCACACCTATACTTTCTTAAATGGCGTTTCATCAGTGCGGATGGAGTCCATACCAACCCTCCAAAAGCATGTCACCCAGAGCCCGACCTTACTCTATCCTTTCCCTGCAACCCTGCAGTTCCCATGGCTAATCCACCTAGCCTGCACATCAAGGGCAATTTAGTATGTCCAAAACAACTGACTTACATAGCTTTGGGAGGATACCTACATAGACAAGGGGAGAAAACTCCACCCACATGGTCGCCTGAGTTCCTAGCACTGTCAGGCAACAGTGCCAACCAATGAACCACCGTGCCACCCTTGCGGGCCTCGTTGCCTTGATGAGACTATTCACGTGCTTAATGAATGGAAACTTCATTGTCTCCATTAATTTACTCCTCGATTACAAATTAATTTGCATGCGTTAGGGAACATAAAATCAACCTCCATATCAATTGTATCACCGAAAGCTCAATGTAATCATTCATAAATACTGAAATTGTGCTCATCATGCAACATGAGATGCCAATGACTGTTACTTATCTATTAACCAAATGAAGTAGTAACGAAGAGGACTAATGAGGGCAGAGCAGTGGACGTGATCTATATGGACTTCAGTAAGGCATTCAACAAGGCTCCTCATCATAGACTGACTAGCAAGGTTAGATCACATGGAATACAGGGAGATCTAGCCATTTCGATACAGAACTGGCTTGAAGGTAGAAGACAGAGTTGCTTATCAGACTGGAGGCCTGTGACCAGTGGGTCTGTTTCCATTCTGTACATCTGTATGACTCTAACTGGCAAGAGGATATACTTTATATAAATATGCCACCCTTTCTCTCTACATCTCCCTACAGTTCTTGTCAGAACACTCTTCAAAATTCAGTACACCAACTCATCATGTTTCAGAGAATGGACCATTGAAATGTTAAAATCCTGCATTTGGATTACATTTATTTATTTTTCATATGACCTAATCCAAAAGGCAGAAGCAAATCTGTTTAAAAAGACCAAGTTTTATCTCCCAAGAGATTGCGCGAATAAGAAAAATTACACTCGATTATTTGAAGGGAAGTGGCAGAAATGTTGCAAAAACACAACCAAAGAACTTACCCATCACCTCCTTCAAAAAACATAAAAGAGATTCTAAACAGATAATGATTTTAAAACTCCTACAAATGTTCAATATAGCTTAAGCTGGCTCAACAGAAAAAGGACCACAAAACCTGAAATGCCAAGAGATCATGTTGAAATGCCGTTTCAATATTCAGTTCATGTGGCAATGAGTTAAACCAGATCTGTGGAAATTCCTTACAAAATGAGGTATAATAGCTGCAGAACAATAAAAGCAGTGCAGACAATAAATATTTTCAAGTTGAATGAAGCATGTTTCCAATTTTATTTAATTGTTTAAAAAAGTCTTGCAGGAAGGATCAGCAGGCTGTGATTTTGACTTCTTTTACTGTTTGTTCTTTCAACTCAGTTATCGTGCTTGGGACAGTTCTGTCAGAAAGGTTAATAAACATGTTTTGCAACATTTCTAGAAACTATACAGTGACTTATTTCAATTTATTAATTGTCAATAAATTAATACCTGTTTTAGACTAGGTGGTGTAAACAGTTTCCATCAGACATTTGTGTTATATCATATTCGTAAGTGAAAGAACAGACTTGTCAGGTAAGGGTGCGCGGGTTAGGTTTTGTACAAATTTTGGTTTTGCAGAGGTTAAGAGCTGTTGAGGAAACATCAATTTTTGACAGGTGAGAAAAGTTTCTTCAAAACAACTTTAAAAAGGAATTACTGTATTTGGACTTGACACCAAAGAAAGCCATAATATCAAACAGAGATAATAGGTACTGCAGATGCTGGAGAATCAGAGATAACAAGGTGTGGAGCTGGATGAACACAGCAGGCCGAGCAGCATCATAGGAGCAGGAAAGCTTGATGTTTCGGGCCTAGAAGGGTCTAGGCCTGAAACGTCAAGCTTTCCTGC
>JAHRHZ010000098.1:38877870-38896858 GCA_024137785.1 Ginglymostoma cirratum
TCGGGCCTAAACCCTTCATCAGAAATCATTTCTGATGAAGGGTTTAGGCCCGAAACGTCAAGTTTTCCTGCTCCTATGATGCTGCTTGACCTGCTGTGTTCATCCAGCCCCATGCTTGTTATCTCGGATTCTCCAGCATCTGCAGTACCTTTTATCTCTGATACAAAGTCCAAGACATGTGCGACTGGCCTTCACTCTCTGCTGGGCCACGAGTAAGCCTGATATCATTCGGGGACAGATCACATATCAATGCCACATCTCATTTGGGATCATAGTTGCCAACAACTTAAACGATGATAGCTGCTTCTTCACTTCTATAAAGGGTACATCGCCACTACAAGACCAGTTCCAAGGCTGACCCCTTTTCAATAGTCGATGTAAGGATGCCAGGATGAGGGCAGGTTACATATGAATTTTAGCACATAGAACTGTACAGCACAGGAACAGGCCCCTCTGCCTGCCCTTGGTCCATATCCCTCCATTGTTCCCACATTCATGTGCTTATTTAAAAGCACCTTAAATGCCCCTATCATATCTGCCTCCACCACCACCCTTGGCAGCGTGTTCCAGATTCCAACTACTTTCTGTAAAACATCCCCCCCCCCTCTCATCTTAAATGCATGCCCCCTAGTTTTAGAGATTTCAACTCTGGGAAAAAGATTCTGGCTAGATCCAATAGAGGACAGCAAAGAGACTTCACTGAGGAGCATTCTGGGAGAATTCGGCTCAGTCACCATGACTGATCAGCAGAACAAAGAAATACCTTCCCCCCGATGATAAGCAGGAGGATGGTAGAGAGTTGCTAAGGAGCATTCTGGGAGAAGTTGGCTCAGTCAACATGGCTGATCAGCAGAGCAACGAAGAACTGGTGGCTCACCAGAAAGTGACAGCCAATAGCACATACATCTTGGACTTTGGCTGGGTGTCAAACAAAGATATGCTCAAATAGAAATGGAAGGCTTGGCGGTCATCTTCGGTGTCGAGAAACGGTAAGCTCCAAACATTACATTCCTGTAGTGTTTCCATCCTTCAAAGCAAGGAGTATCATAGGTAAGGCAGATGAGCTTAGAACCAGATCAGTATATGGGACTCCACTGTGGCCATTACAGAGACTGGGTTGAGACACGGACAGGACTGGCTGCCCAACATTCCAGGGTTTCATTGTTTTGGATGAGATAGAGTGGAAGGTAAAAGAGGCAGAGGAGTTGTACCACAGGCAGAATGTCACACCTGCTCTCAGAGTACATACTGGAAGGCTCATCCACTCACACAATATGGAGAGAGCTCAACATAAGACGAGTGCAATCACTGTGATAGGATTATACAACAGGTGTCCCAACAGTCACCAAGATATCGAGGAACAAATATGTACACAGATTATGGAAAGATGCAATAAAAACAGAGTTGTAATGGCGGGTGACTTTAACCTCCCCAATATTGATTGGGACTCCCTTGCAACAAGAAGCTTGGATGGGGCAGAATTCATTAAGTGCATCCAAAAGGGTTTTTTGAAACAGTATGTGAAATAGAACAGAAGAGGGGTCATGCTGGACCTTGCACTGGCTAATGAGCCTGGCCAGCTGACTGACCGTTCAGTGGGAGAGCATTTTAGAAACAGCGATCACAACTCCTTAAGTTTTAGGACAGCTACGAATAGGGATAAGTCAGGACCTTGTGGGAAGATACTAAATTGGGGGACGGCAAATCATGAAAGTATTACGCAGGAGCTAGGGAGTGTTAATTGGAAGGAACTGTTAGCAGGCAAGTCTACATTTGACATGTGGGAATTGTTTAAAGGCCTGATAAGAATTTAGGACCAGCATTAGGACAAGGATGACAAGGTAAAGGACCTTTGGATATCAAGAGAGAGTGGTGAATGTGGTCAAAAGGGAGAAAGAAGCATATGTAAGGTTTAGGAAGCTAAAATCAGACAGGGCCAATGAGAAATACAAGGGTAGCAGAAAAGAACTCAAGCAGGGAATTCAGAGAGCAAGAGGGGCCATGAAATGACCTTGGCAAGTAGGAATAAAGAGAATCCTAAGGCATTCTGTACATTCATTAAAAACAAGAGGATAACTAGGGGGAAGATGGGACCACTTAAGAATATAGGGAACTTTTTGTGCTTGGAGGCAGAGGATGTGGGCGAGGTCCTAAATGAGTACTTTGCTTCGGTACTCACTCAGGAGAAGGACATGGAGGATAGTGAGATATGTGTGCAGCATGCTAATATGCCAGGGCATTTTGAAATCAAGAACTAAGTGGTGTTGGGTCTCTTAAAGAGCATTAAGGTGGATAAGTCCCCAGGTCCAGATAGAATCTACATAAGTTATTGAGAGAGAGGCAGACAGGAGATTGCTATGGCCTTGACCATGATCTTTGTATCCTCGCTAGCCACTGAAGAGTTCATGGAGGACTGGTGAGTAGCTAATATTGTTCCTTTGTTCAAGAAGGGAAATAGGGATAATCCAGGAAACTACAGATCGGTAGCTGGGAAGCTACTGGAGAGAATTCTTAGGGATAGGATTTACACACATTTGGAAAGGTATGGCCTAATTAACAACTTTGTGCAGGGCAGGTCATGTCAAACTAACTTGACTGAATTTTTTGAAGAGATGACGAAAGTGATCAATGAGGGTAGAGTAGTGGATGTTGTTTACATGGATTTTACTAAGGCTTTTGACAATGTCCCTCATGCTAGGCTCATCCAGAAGACTGAGATGCATGGGATCCATGGTGAGTAGGCTGTGTGGTTTCAGAATTGGTTTGCCCATAAAAGGCAGCAGGTAGTGGTGGAAGGGTGTTTTTCAAGCTGGAGGTCTGCGACCAGTGGTGTTCTATAGAGATCCATACTAGGGACTCTGCTGTTTGTGATATATGTTATATAATGACTTGGATGAAAATGCAGATGGATGGATTAGTGAGTTTGAAGATGATACAAAGATCAGCAAAGTTGCATTTAGTGTAGAAGTTGGTCAAAGGATACAGCAGAATATAAATCAGTTGCAGATATGGGCAGAGTAATGGCAGATAGAGTTTAATCCAGGTAAGTTGTGAGGTGCTGCACTTTGGGAGATCACAGGTTAATGAAAAGTATACTGTTATTGGTAGGACCCTGAACGGCATCGGTGTATTGAGGGATCTTGGGGTTCAAGTCCATAGCTCCCCGAAAAGTGGCCACACAAGTAGATGGGGTGATAAAGTACACATATGGCATGCTTGCCTTTATTGGTCAGGGCACTGAGTATAAAAATCAGGATATCGAATTGCAGCTTTATAAGACTTTGGCTAGGCCACAGTTAAGAGTAGTGCATTCAATTCTGGTTGCCACATTACAGGAAGGAATGTGGAGGTTTTGGAGAGGGTACAGAAGACATTTACCAGGATGCTGCCTGGATTAGAGGATATAAGCTATAAGGAGAAGCTAGAAAAACTCATTTTGTTTTCTCTGGAGTAGCACAGGCTGAGGGCAGACTTGATAGAAGTCTATAAAAATTGGCTGTAACAATTCACCAACCCAAGGAAAGACCTAAGCTCTGGACAGACGTGGGAGCATCGCCCTTACTATCTTTCAACGGGTGCAACCCGATTTTGTCAACTCTGTAGCCCAAGTAGATCACTTGGACTGCTTGGAATATACATTTTTACCTCCTAAGGCGTACACCTCCCTTGGAACATTGTTTTAGCACTATTACCACATTCTTTATATGCTCTTTATTGGTCTTTCAGGTTATGGCATGGAAGAGAGAGAAAAAATTTGAGGATAAAGAAAATAATGAGAATTGACAACATTACAATAAATGTGCAGTCAATCTTGATTTACAGTTGCAGTTATTGTTTCTCTGCACTTTGTTTGCATGGCCTGCAAGAGGAACCAGTTAAGTATGTGAAATAACTCCTTGGCCCAATTGCACAAGATCATAGATCACATTTTTCTTTCTTTTCGCTCTCTACACTGCAACTCTGAGCTCAATTCAGCTAGTAAGATAAGCTTATGATCAATTGGAATACAAGCTCTACAGTTATGCCACTTAACTGAGAACAGTACTTATTCTTTCAGGATAAATCTAAATCTGCCACAATCCAATTTAGAGCTCTGTTTAAATAATCTAAGATCTGGCTTAGTAGTGTGGTCTCCAAACCTGCAAGTCTCACAATTAACTAGAAAAACAAATCAGCTGGGAAAAAGCGGAAAGAGTGCCTGGGTGTTTGCAGTATCAAAAAAGGATCTAGAAAGGAACCAAAAGTCCAAATTAACTGCTTCAATGAGACTATTGAAATAAAAAAAAATCACATTGTTTGATTTTTTTTAAGAAAGGTTTTTGTTTAATAGCAAGAAGGTGGAAAGTTTAGAATTATAGACTGTCCTTCTAAATGAATCAAGGGGGTAAATACTGTCCATATTTAGAGACGTAACTGAAAATTGTTTTGCAGAGATGGAACCGTTACACTCTAACGCATTATTAAAATACTTGCATTCCTTCATCTTATTTACTTAGGATTATACCACACACACACACAGTCCAAACTGGCAGCTGTACTCCACACAGCATCCTCCCACCCCTTTTTATCTAACTTGGTCAGCAAATTATCTTCCTTGTGTGTAACTACCTTCTCCCTCAGATGGAGAGTCATCTGATAGAAAACTAGAGAAATCAGACTTTTCAGCCTTAACAAATGATCCTGCATTTAAAAAAGCTCGACTATGCTAATTATTTATAGCTTAATTGTAAGATTGAGAAAAAGCAGGTAACTTCAAAAATGGGAAATGGAACATTTAGGGCTAATGTTAGCAAATACCTCATTAAATGATCGACATGTGGAATCGACCTCAGAATTAAGCAATGGAGATAAGAATCCTGAAACCATAAAAGAAAAATTGGATGCTGCATTGGATGTGATATTGCAAGGCTTATCTGAATATATGCCTGAAATAAGAGTTAAACTCCAGTGCTTATTATAAATGCAAAAGTACTGCTGGGGCATTTGTATCTATCTTTGGCCGGAAGTGCCAAGTGGATGATCCACCTCACCCTCTTGGCCACCCATCTGCAAACAATTCGATTCTCTTTATGTAATATCAAGAAACAGCTGAAGACACTTCAGGATATTACTTTTGCAGTACGCAAACTGTGCTCCCAGAACTTGTCTTGACCCTAGCTCATGGATCCAGTGCAGTTAAAATGCTGACATTTACCTGACAATAGGGAAAATTGCCCAGGTATGCCTGTGCACAAAAAAGGAGGACTAATCCAACCCAGCAAAATGCTGCCCTATATGCCTATAGGATGGGAGGAAGGCAGGATTAGGGTACTGAGCTTGATGATCAGCTCTGAGCTTATTGAATGATACAGAAGGTTCGAGAAGTTGTGTGGCTTACTCCTGCTCCTATCTTCTCTGTTTCTATGCAGCATTTGACTAAATGTGGTGTCAAGAAGCCCTAGTAAAACTGGAGTCAAAGGGAATCAAGAAGAAAACTCTGCTGGAAGCTTATGAGTGGCAAGTGAAATTCAAGCATGCATAACCATCTCCAACGAGAGAATTTAATCAATGCCCCTTTTGTTCAATGGCATCACCAACACTGAAATCCCCACTATCAACATATGGGGTTACCACCGACCAGAAAGTGAACTGTGCCAGAAAACTACTGCTGCACATAAAAGAGCAAATCAAAGACTGTTGACAAATTCTGCAGCAAGTAGGAACATGGGACTGGGATACCACAGCTATTACTGAGACGTGGCTCAGGGGTGGACAGGACTGACAAATTAATGATCCAGGGAATAGGCACAGTGGCTCAGTGGTTAGCACTGCTGCCTCTCTGCACCAGGGATCAGAATTTGATTCCAACACATTCTCCCTGTGTACGCATGGGTTTCCTCTGGTTATCCGGTTTCCTCCCACAGTCCAAAGATGTGGAGGTAAGGTGGACTGGCCACGCTAAATTGCCCATAGTATCCGGAGATGTGTAATCTTAGTGGATTAGTCATGGGGAAAATGCAGGGTTACAGGGATAGGGTAGGGGTCTGGGGAGGGTGCTCTTTGGAGGGGTGGCATGGACTTGATGGGCCAAATGGCCTGCTTCCTCACTGTAGGGATTCTGTTCTATGTGCAATAGGAAGGATAGAGGTGGGGGTGAGGGTCTAGAGAGGAGAAATGGCGTTTCAGCTATACTTCTGGAGGACATTCCAGAGAGTACATCGAGTGAAGTTTTTTGGATGGAACTGAGAAATAAGAAAGGGATGGTGTATTGTACTATGGACCTCTCCCATCTCCCAAATAATCAGCAGGAAATTGAGACGCAAATCTGTAAGGAGATCTCAGTTATCTGTAAGAACGTTAGGGTGGTAATGGTGAGGGATTTTAACTTTCCAAACATGGACTGGGACTGCCATAGCGTTAAGGGCTTGAAGGGAGAGAAATTTCTCAACAGTGTACAAGAAAATTTTCTGATTCAGTATGCGGATGAACCTACAACAGAAGGAGCAAAACCTGACCCTCTCTTGGGAAATAAGGCAGGGCAGGTGGCTGAGGTGTCAGTGGGGGAGTGCTTTGGAGCCTGTGATCCTTTTCAATTAGTTTAACACAGTTTTGGAAAAGTCTGACCTAATCTAAAAGTTAGACCTAATCTAAAAGTTAAAGTTCTAAATTGGAGTTAGGCCAATTTTGATGGTATTAGGCAAGATCTTTCAAAAGTTAATTAGGGGTGGATATTCACACGTAAGTGGTTGCCTGGAAAGTGGGAAGCATTCAAAAAACGAGATAACAAGAATCTAGAGACAGAATGTTCCTATTAGTGTGAAGGGCGATCCTGGCAGGTATAGGGAATGCTGAATGACTAAAGAAATTGAGGTTCTGGTCAAGACAAAAGAGGAAGCAAATAGCAGGTACAGACAGTTGGGACTGAATGAATCCCTCAGAGTATAAGGGCAGTAGGAGCATACTCAAGGGAAATCAGGAAGGCAAAAAGTGGACATGAACGAGCTTTGGCAAAGAGGGTTAAGGAGAAGCCAAATGGATTCTACAAACACATGAATACAAAAAGGTAACTAGGAAGAGACTACGGCCCACTAAAGATCAGTAAGGCCACTTACATGTGGAACCATAGGAGATGGGTGCGATACTAAACGGGAATTTTGCATCAGTGTTTACTGTGGATAGAGACATGGATGCTAGGGAACTTGGGGAAATAGACAGCAACATCTTGAAAAAAGTGTCCATATTATAGAGGAGGAGATACTGGACAGTTTAAAACACATGAAGGTGGATAACCCCCAAGGGCCGGATCAGATGTGCCAAAGAACTTCGCGTGAAACTAGGGAAGTGATTACTGACCTGTTCGCTGAGGTAGTTGTATCATCGATAGTCATGGGGGAGGTGCCAGAAGACTGAAGGTCAGCCAACGCGGTGCCACTATTTAAGAAAGAGGGTAAGGAAAAACCAGGGAACTATAAACCAGTGAGCCTGACATCAGGCCAAGTTGTTGGAGGGGATTCTGAGGGATAGGATCTACAAGTATTTGGAAAGGCAAGGACTAATTAGGGATAGTCAATATGGCAATGTGCGTGGGAAATTGTGTCTCACTAACTTGATTTGAGTTTTTTTGAAGAAGTGACGAGGCGACTGAATAAGGCACAGCAGTGGACGTGGCCTACATGGACTTCAGTTGGGCAAGATTCCACATGGTAGACTGGTTAATGAAGTTAGATCACACCGAATGCAGGTAGAACTAGCCATTTTGATACAAAATGTGTTAGTCGCGTTTAGTTAGTTTCATGGTTGTGTTCATCTGTGGGCTCTATTCTCATTCATTCCTTCCTTCCTTCCTTCATTCACGGTCGTGCAGATCTGGACATAGCGCCATTAGTTTTATTAGTAAGTTAAAGGTTGCTTACATACACTGCATAGCGCTTGTTAGTTCTATTAGCGGGGCAAAGTTTTATACACATGTTGAATAAAAACTTGGCACAAGTAACTAGCTACATAATATACAGGAAAAGTCTGCAGGACAATTATCACCTTTTGACTGATACTTGGAGTAAGCCTAGCTGGAGGGAGAAGATAAATGATTTGGTAATAGCAGCTATTCAGTTGGATTTTAATATCAAATAACACTGTTTTTTGTGTGGGGTGCAAAAAGGTTCCATCCTAAAGTGTCTGTGCAGTTTTGTTAGCCGTCACGCCTGACTGCACCTTTGAATGGAATGTCGGCCATCAGAATCCCTACAGTGTGGAAGCAGGCCATTCAGCCCATTGAAGTCATCTTGATCCTCCGATGAACATCCTACACAGACCCAGCCACACCCCCAACTGGTTCATTAACGCCCTTTAGAGAAGGTAACTGCCATCCTTGCCTGGTCTGGACTACATGCGATTCCAGTCCCACAGCAATGTGCCTGATTTTTAACTGCCCTCTGGGCAATTAGGGATAGGCAATAAATGCTGGCTTGCCAGCGCTGCCTACATCCTGTGAATAAATAAAAATAAAACTCCACCTAGCTGCAGAGATAGCAAGAACTGCAAATGCTGGAGTCAGAGATAACAAAGTGTGCAGCTGGACGTACACAGCGGGCCAGGCAGCAGAATAGCGGGGAAATTGATGTTTCAGGTTGAAGAAGGGTCCCGACCCGACATGTCAACTTTCCCATTCATCTGATGCTGCCTGGCCTGCTGTGTTCCTCCAGCTCCACACTTTGTTATGTCCACTTAGCTGCACAACCCTGGACCCTTCAGTGAAATTTAGCATGGTCAATCCACCCAACCCGCACACCTTTGGACTAAGCAACTAGAGCAACCAACGGAAAGCCACAAAGACACAGGAGCATGTGTGAACTCCACACACAGTCGCGCAAGGCTGGAATCAAACCTGGGTCCCAGATGCTGCGTTGTGCAATGCAAACCACTGTGCCGCCCCTATCGTCTCCCAATTCTACTAATTCTGATAGTTAAAGCAGAAAAAAGTAGAAATTATATGACATCCAAGAGTTACAAAAGCACACTTGGCACAGAACTAACTTTGTCATAAATCTCCAAAATTGGTTTCGTCATATTACATTCCGCTTCAGTTATACTTCCTCAGCCAAAATCCACTCATTCTAGATCATACTGGAGGGCAAGCACAGCCTACTGCACACCTTTTCTCCATGATAAACAGAGCTCTTGGACCACTTCACACCCCACTCTATTCTCACCCTTGGCACCAAATCTAACAGTTGTTGGATTTTTTTTCATCTATATATTTTTGTGCAAACTAAATCAACAGCACTAAAAGAAAACTGCAAACACAATAGGTATTTTCACTTAACTAAACTCACAATTTTTCAAAATTGCATACAATTGGAACGGGTTTTCATTAACATTAATTTTATTTTTAACTTAGAATAAAAACAACGAAGTTATTTTTCAAACCGAACGCAAGACTTTGTAGAGTTAGGTCATCCCAAAATCAAAATTATTAAATGTTTTATTGAAGGTTTTCTAAATTTATTAATTGAAACAACAGTCACATAACACACATTGGCACTGTAACGTTGCGATCCTGAACAAAAGAGGTCCAAGATATGCGATCCCTCAATGTGACAAAGGATTCCACCACAATGAAATACCAGGGTGCCCTCAGAGTGATCCGTGAACGAAGAATTTGTATGAAATCGTTTGGAACACGGTTAGCTTCTAAGTGTTTCAATTCTTAAAATAACCAGTGGCACAGTGTTATGCTATAAACAGGATAATGGGCTAGTTAATTACACAGCTATTGCTGAAAGTTATTAGGGGCACTTAGGGTGCAGTGGTAGTGGTTCAAGTCTCAGCTGCTCCAGGGTTGTGTAATAACATCTCCGAATAAGTCAATTGGAAAATTTCTGCTCAAAGTTCTTTACATTTTAAGTGATAAACCCCTTAGCGAAAACAAAGATACAGAGGTTTAAAGTAAGGATAGAAATTACGTATGAGGATGAAAATGAGATCAGTCTCTGGTATCAACGCAGGCCTGTCTTGCTTGAAGATTATTTTTCTGAAGCAAAGAGTTGAAACTCGAAGCCAGATTCAATAGCTGTGATGGCTTCTGTAGTGGAATAGACAAGTTTCTTTTTGTATGTGGATTCAGCAAATACAGCACCTTCAGGACATGAGTGAAGGCGTCTAGTTCTTGCTTGTTCTGTCAGTATATCACTTGAAGACTGCTTGGATTCCTTTTCAGCACAACAAACAGGAATACTGGATACTATCTTCCCAACACCTGGTGTCGAAGAGAAAACCCAACTCTCTCAGCTAGTTTATAAAAATATAGAACTTGGGAACAAGAGTAGACAGTTTGGTATGCTTCATGATTCAAGAAGATTATGAGTGTACTGGCTGTGGTCTCAGCTCCACTTTCCTGTCTGCACCACATAATTCTCAACTTCCTTGTCTACCAGTTCAGCCGAGAGTGCTGTTTGGAGTTACCTCCCAGTCCTCTGAGATCACTGCACAAAACGATTGCTTCCTTGAGGTTGTAGACATGCTTGATGAGCCGGTGGATTTGGTTGCAAATGTTTAATCACCCTGCTAGGTAACATAGTCAGTGCGCCTCTGGTGAAACGTCAGTGTTCTGCCCAGCTTGTTATTTACATGCCTCAAATTGCTGGGGTGATCGGTATTATTTCCGTTTTTGTTTCCCAGTGGTTTGTACACAGGGTCTAATTCAATGGGTTTGTTGATTGAGTTCCGGTTGAAGTACCAGGCCTCCAGGAATTCCTTGGTGTGTCTCTGTTTGGCTCATATGATTATCAATGTGTTGTCCCATTTGAATTAGTGTCCCTCGTTGTCGGCGAGTAGTGAGACAAGCGAGAATTGGTCGTGTCTCTTGGCGACTAGTTGGGGTTCATGTATCCGTATAGTCAATTTTCTGCCAGTTTGGCCTATGTAGTGTTTCCCAAAGTCCTTGCATGGTATTTTGTATATTACCCCAGTTTTGGGTATAGAATCCTTCACGTCTGTCAGTAGCTGTCGTCGGGTGGTTGTCAGTTTGTGGACTACTCTGATACCTAGGGGCCTGAGTAGTCTTGTGGTCATCTCTGAAATGTCCTTGATGTATAGTGGGGTGATAAGTAATTCTGGTCGTGTTGTGTCTTCCTGTTGTGGTCTGACTCGGAGGTAACAGCGGATTGTGCTTTTCGGCTATTAATTTCTTTTGAAGACTCCGTAAAAGTAGCTAGCAGCCACAACAAAATAACAGTTCTCGATTTAACACAAAGTGGTCAATTGACACTGCAGCTAGTCCTTGTGGTAACTTTGACTTAGACAGAGTCATACAGCATGGAAACCGACCCTTCGGGCCAACCAGTTCATGCCGGCAGGAACCTCAAGCTAAACTAGTCCCACCTGCCTGCTCCCAGCCCATATCCCTCCAAACCTTTCCTGTTCATACAATTATCCAAATGTCTTTTAAACGTAATTGTACCCACATCCACCACTTCCTCAGGAAGTTCATTCAACATGTGAACCATCCTCCGTAAAAATTGTGCCCCTCATGTCATTTTTAAAACTGTCACTTTAAAAATATGCCCCCTAGCCTTGAAATCCCCATCCTAGGGCATGACATAACTACCTTTAACCATATCTATACTCCTCATGGTTTTATAAACCTCTGCAAAGTCACCTCTCAACCTTCTATGCTCTAGTGAAAAAAGTCCCAGCCACTCTTTAGAACTCAAACCTTACACACCCAGCAGCATCCTAGAAAATTTCTTCTGAACCGTCTCCAGCGTGATAATATCCTTCCTATAACAGGGCAACCAGTGCTTAATATTGTCATTCCTGTAACAGGGAGACCGTTTTAAAAGCTGAAGGCTGGTAATCAGTTCATTCTTCCCAAAATTAACTAACTTACAAATAAATGTTAAACAAAAATTTGAAACTTGATCAATGGGTCAAATCGGACAACAGATCTGAACTAAAGAATAACAGGACTGAATACATCAAGCTCTTATGAAGTGAAGGTAATGTTTCAGTAAAATCAATGCAAAGAATCAAATGTATAAGTGGGGCAGCTTTTACAATAAAGTGGCTTTAGGCTTTTAAAACCACAACCACCCCTGCAACGTTGCACAGAGATGTTTTTACTATTATGAAATGTCCTTCATTGTTAACAATATACCGTGGACATTTTTTTCTCTATTTACAAGCTGCAGATTAGCAATATAAATTAAATGTGCATTTATACATATTAATCAATTAAAACCTTCTAACTGATTAAAGATTTAACAGCATCTTAGGTTTGTTTAATGCATCTTCATCACTTGGGTGACCCTTTGATCTTTTACTTATGAATTGTTTGTCACGTGTGCATCTTTCTTACTTCGCTTGACAAAGGGGCTATGCTCGTGTTTTCAAAAAAACCTGCTGGACTATAACCTGGTTTCATATGATTTCTGACCTTAATGCAGCTTGCAGTACATTTATTGCATCCACAGTGAAACTCCTCTGCATGTTGTATACAGATATCAAGTTGCAATTCCAATCACACTCCCAGACAGTCCAATTACAGCATTGCTATGAATAGTAGATATCAAAATTAAGCAGAAATCATTTTTGTGCTGAGGGGAAGAAGCACCAAGTTTGATAAGTTTGGTTCTGTGTAATATCTAAGGAGGCATTTTGAGAGTGCCATTGGAAATGAAACTCATCACAAAGCTCCAAATTGAAAATTAATTGAAACACTGAATTTGCACTATACTAATAGAAACCACAGCAGCTATGATGCCAACAAATGTTCCCAGAATAAACCTCAATAAAATGTAAATGAGGCTTTTTATTCGACTCTGTGATATCAAATCACTTGCCATATTATGTAAACAACACAGCAAAGTAGAACAGAACATGACTTAACAAATTTTGAATCTGCGCTAGATGCTCACGTTTAAGATAATCAGTCACAATTATAAGTGGATTCCACTTCCCTTACAACCAGGCATCTATCTTTCAATCAATCTTACAATGGTGTAAACCCATGGTTCCCAGTAAAAATAACTTGTCACTGAATACTGCGCAGATCATGCCTGAACCTGCATTTCTCCTACCTTTTGGGAGTATTAACATCGACTCAAGTAAGACAAAGCTAATATATATCAACACGATTATTCATTTTACACAAAATACAGGACCGACAGAACAGCCTTCAACAATTTAGTTTATCCTTGATTTTACTTTGCAACACTAAAAATAACAAATTGCACAAACAAAGCCTTTGACGTAGGTCTCCTTAAACATTTACAAGGCAGTATTAGCTCAGCAAACTAGTGCCATCTTCAAAGGGGAATCTCATCCCATCAAGGCTATCTCCATCTTAAATTCTTGCAGGTTGTACATGCTTGCCTTTCCTGGCTTGATACGCTGGAAAATGCATGACCTCCAATCATTGCTGGCAGTCTATAGGTCTTAACTGACTGGTTCAGCTGCCTTTCATATATACTACTGCCTTGGATTGCCATCCACATGCCCTGTTCAGCCAAGCCAGAGCTACGCTAAACAAAAGGGGATAGTCTCAAACATTACCTATGAATGCAGAGTAGACAGATTTCGATAGACACCATGTCTACTTCAATTATTATGGGGAAAACACTATCTTCTAGGTCATTTCACCTGATTTGTGGGCTGAATTGTACCAAGCAGCCCCTTGCATGTTAAATCCAGTTTCAATTAAGAGAAAAGTAGGGGAGGCAATGGTCTAGTGGTATTGTCACTGCATTGTTAATCCAGAGACCCAGATAATGTTCTAGGGACCCGGGTTCAAATTCTGCCATGGCAGATGGTGGAATTTGAATTCAATAAATATCTGGAATTAACAATCTAATGAAGACCATGAATCCATTGTTGATTGTCAGAAAAACCCATCTGGTTCAGTAATGCTCTTTAGGGAAGGAAACTGTCATCCTTACCTGGTCTGGCCTATATGTGACTCCAGACCCACAGCAACATGGGTGACTCTGAACTGCCCTGTGGGCAATTAGGGATGGGCAATAAATGCTGCCTAGCCAGCGATGCCCTCATCTCATGAAAGAAGAAAGAGAAAAATCTTAGAAGTTTTTCACAACTTGCTCTTGGATTTAGCAGTGAAGCATTAGGAGACTGATTACAGCACATCTGTAAAAGAGTTATTACCCTGACATATGGTCAGGCTAGATCAACATTTGTTCACGAGGAAGGCAAAATGCTCTCTAATCTATTTAAGCTTCTACATCCTTAATACTCCTTTGCTCAAAGTGTTTTGCTTTTCTCAAAGACACATTTCAAAGGGGAGGAATAAAGCAGCAGTTACAAACCTTTGCCATATTATTCTGCAGTAATATTATGCAATCTTGCATTCAGCAGCATTCTATGTGCCTTACTTCATTCCTGTATCTCACACTGTGATGCAATACTTTGTACCAAACAGTTTTCCTGTATGGGATGTCACCTGGCAGTGCTTCAACAATAATGTTGTAACCGACTGCAGACAACTACCTTACAACACTCTGCATGCCCTGGTGGTATCATCACTAGACTATTAATCCAGGGACCCAAGTAATGTTCTGGGGATCCAGGTTCGAATCCAACCACAGCAGATGTGGAATTTGAATTCAATATAAAAAATGTGGAATTAAGAATCTACTGATGACCACGAAATCATTGTCCATTGTTGGAAAAACCCATGTGGTTCACTAACGTCCTTCAAGGAAGGAAACCTGCCACCTCACCTGGTCTGGCCTACATGTTACTCCAGACCCATAGCAATGTGGTTGATGCTCAACTGCCCTGTGAAATAGCCTAGCAAGCCATTCAGTTGTACCAATCGCAACAAAGTCACTTAGAAATTGACTCCGGACCCCGCAAAGTCTTGTGGCTTCAGGTTAAACATGGGCAAGGAAGCCTCCTGATGATTACCATATAGTGTCCTCCCTCAGCTGATGAATTGGTACTCCTCCACGTCGAACAACATTTAGAGGAAGCACTAAGGATAGCAAGGGCATAAAATGTACTCTGGGTGGGGGATTTCAATACCCACCACCAAGAGTGGTGTGGTAGCAGTACCACTAACCGAACTGGTAGGGTCCTAAAAGACTGCAGGTCTGCAGCAGGTGGTGAGGGAACCAACAACAGGGAAAAACATACTTGACCTCTTCCTTCCCAAACTGCCGGCTACAGATGCATCTGTCCATGACACTATTGGTAAGAGCGATCACCACACAGTCCTTGCGGAGACGAAGTGCCGCCTTCACATGGAGAATAACCTCTATCATGTTATGTGGTACCATCACTGTGTGAAATGGGATAGACTTCGAACAGATCTAGCAACTCGGGGCTGGGCATCCATGAAGCACTGTAGGCCATCAACAGCAGCAGAACTGTACTCCAGCACAATCTGTAACATCAGTCTGGCATATCCCCCACTCAACTATTACCATCAAGCCAGGGGATCAACCCTGGTTCAATGTCAAGAGGACATTCCAGGAGCAGCACCAGGCATACCTGAAGATGTGGGGTCAACCTGGTGAAGCCACCAAGCAGAATGAGTTGCATGCCAAACAACTTAAGCAGCAAGGTGACAGACAGAGCTAAGCATTCTCACAACCAATGGGTCAGATCTAAGCTCTGCAATTCTGCTAAATCCAGTTGTGAATGGTGGTGGACACTTAAACAACTCACTGGAGGAGGTGCTCTACAAATATCCCCAACATCAACGATGGAAGAGCCCAGCACATCAGTGCAAAAGATAAGACTGAAGCATTTGCAGCAATCTTCAGCCAGAAGTGCCGAGTGAATGATCCATCACGGCCTCCTCCAGTGGTCCCCAGCATTACAGATACCAGTTTCAACCAATTCAATTTACTCCATGCAATAACAAGAAACGGTTGGAGGCACTGGATACTACAAAGGCTGCGGGCACTGACAACAGTCTAGCGAGGGAAATGAAGTCTTGCGCTCCAGAACATGCTGCCTCCCCCCACCCCTTGCCAAGCTGGTCCAATACAGTTACAACACTGGTATCTACCCAACAATATGGAAAATTGCTTAAGTGTCTCCTATACATAAAAAGCGGGACAAATCTAACCCAGCCAGTTACTGCCCCATCAGTCTACTGTCGATCATCAGTAAAGTGATGAAAGGTATCATCAACAGTGCTATCAAGCAGCACCTGCTCAGTGATGTCCAGTTTGGGTTCCGCCAGGGCCACTCAGCTCCTGACCTCATTACAGCCTTGGTTCAAACACGAACAAGAGTTGAATTCCAGAGGTGAGGTGAGAGTGACAGCCCTTGATATCAAGGCTGCATTCGACCGAGTGTGGCATCAAGGAGCTCTGGAAAAACTGTAATCAATGGGTATCAGGGGAGAATGCTCCAGTGGTTAGACTCATTCCTGACATATAGGGAGACTGATGTGGTTGCTGCTGGTCAGTCATTTCAGGTCCAGAACATCTCTGCAGGTGGTCTTCAGGGTAGTGTCCCAGGGTCAACCATCTTCAGCTGCTTCATCAATGACCTTTCCTCCATCATAAAATCAGAAGTGGAGATGTTCGCCAATGATTACACAAAATGTTCAGCATCATTCGTGACTCCTCAGATACTGAAGCAGTATCTGTGTCCATATGCAACACGATCTGGGAAACGTCCAGGCTTGGGCTGACAAGTGAACAAGTCACATTTGCACCACACAAATGCCAGGCTATGGACATCACCAATAAGAGACAATCCAACTACTACCCCTTGATATCCAATGGTGTTACCATCACCAAATCTCCTACTTTCAAGATCCTGGGAAGTATGATTGATCAGAAACTCAACTGGACTCACCACATAAATGCAGTGGCTACAAGAGCAGGTCACAGACTAGGAATACTGTGGCAGTAACTCACCTCTTGACTCCCCAAAGCCTGTCCATCATCTACAAGAAACAAGTCAGGGCTATGATGGAATACTCTGCACTTGTTTGGTTGAGTGCAGTCCGAACAATTCTCAAGAAACTCGACACCATTTGGGACAAAGCAGCCCACTTGATTGGCGCTGTATTCACAAGCATTCGCTCCCTCCACCACCAATGCTCAGTAGCAGCAGTGTATACAATCTACAAGATGCACTGCAGAAATTCAAAGATCCTCCCACAGCACCTTCCAAAGCCACAACCTTGTCTAGAAGGACAAGGACAACAGATACATGGGAACACCACTCCCTGCAAGTTCCCCTCCAAGCATCTCACCATCCTGACTTGGAAATATATCGCCGTTCCTTCAATGTCATTGGGTCAAAATCCTGGAATTCCCTCCCTAACAGCATTGTGGATCAATCCACAGGCAGTGGACTGCAGCAGTTCAAGGAGGCAGCTCACCACCACCTTCTCAAGGGCAACGAGGGACAGGCAATAAATGCTGGCAAGCCAGCAACACCCACATCCCAAAAAACTGAATAAATGAAAAAAAGGAGTGCTTTAGCTCACTCTTATGTACACAATGCAGTCCAGTACAGTCCAGTTCAATTTCTTGTCAATGGTAACCCCAGGATGAAAAAAAGAGAGAGCAGACCATGAGACTAAAAGATATAGGAACAGAATTATGCCATTCACACCATTCGCTCTACCATTCAAACATGGCTGATATGTTCCTCAACTTCATTCTCCTGCCTTCTCCCCATAACCCTGGATTACCATACCAATCTGGCCACTGGAGATGGTGCAACTTCAATTCAATAAAAATCTGGAAGTAAGAGTCTAAAGACCACCATGAATCCACTGCCAATTCCACCTGGTTCACTAATGTCCTTTAGGGAAGGAGACTGCCATCCTTACCTAATCTGGCCTACATGTGACTCCAAAACCATAGCAATGTTGGTGAGTTTTAACTGTCCTGCAGGCAATTAGGCATTGGCAACGAATGCTAGTCTAGCCAGTGATGCCCTCATCCAGTGAGTGAATATATAAAATCAAGAACCTATCTCTGTCTTAAATACATTCAATGACTTGGCCTCCACAGCCATCTGTGACAATGAGTTCCACATATTCACCACCCTCTGCCTGAAGATCAGTGCGTGTTTCAGAGATAGCAGTGTCAAGTGGCAATGATTAGATTCTCTTTTGTGGAAACGGCCATTGGCTGACACTTGTGTCACGTGAATTTTACTTGCTGTTTGTCAGCCCAAGTCTAGGTATCGTCCGGATCTTACAGAAAGCTGTCCATGTACAAATACTGTATCTGAAGATGATGCTGAACGTTGAGAGTCACCAGTAAACATCCGCACTTCAAATGTATGGGAATACCATCATTTGCAAGATCCCCCCTAAGCAAAAACCATTCTTGTTTGGAACTACAGAACTGTTCCTTCACTATCGCTGGGTCAAAATCCTAGAAATCCCTCCTGAAAAGCACTGAAGATGTCCTTAAACCACATGGATTACAATAGTTGAAGGGTTGTGGCTCGCCACCACCTCCACAAGGGCCTAGCCAGTGACACCTGCATCCTATGAGCAAACAAATAAAAATGAAACACAGGGTGGCTGTCCAGTATAAAACTACATGCAGTATAGAACATCTGCTGCATCACTACAAATGATAATATATTTTCTGAATTCTAAAGGATTCGTCAAGAATGATTTAATAGAATTTCAACGTTTTGGACAACTCATTCGGCGAGCCAAAATGGGTTGACATCAGGAATAGGAAGGAATCTCATAACAGGCCTCCCAACAGCCAGCAGGTGATACAGTAACAGAAAGATTATAGAAAAATGTAAAATAATAGGGATGCTGTGATGGGTGATATTAATTCTCCCTGTTTTAACTAGGACTTGCTCATTGCCAAGGGCTTGGATAGGGAGCAATTTGTTAGCTGTGTCCAGGCCGGTTTTTTGAAACAACAGGGAAAGGGCCATAATAGACCTAGTAGTGGGGAATGAGTCCAGCCAAGTGATCAAAGTTTCAGTGGAGAAACATTTCAGGAACAGTGACCATAACTTTAAGTTTTAAGTTACTCACAGACAGGGATAA
>JAHRHZ010000098.1:38906858-38922869 GCA_024137785.1 Ginglymostoma cirratum
GGAGCAGGAAGGCTGACGTTTCGGGCCTAGACCGTTCTTCAGAAAATGTGAATTTCTGAATTTCTGAATGGGATTTTCCGAAGAAGGGTCTCGGCCCGAAACGTCAGCTTTCCTGCTCCTCTGCTGCTGCTTGGCCTGCTGTGTTCATCCAGCTCTACACCTTGTTACCTCAGATTATCCAGCATCTGCAGTTCCTACTATCTCTTTACAGCAGAACCCTCTGTATTGCAAAAACTCACAAAAGGGCTACGTTCACCATTTTTGGCCCTGGGAAGTGTCCAGTCTACCTCAGGTAATCCAGAAAGGAGAAGGTATCCCAAAGAACTGAACAAAGGTGAATCTACATGCCTCACACCGTTGCTATGCAGTAAATCCATGAGAAGTTTTATCCATTAACAGGATGCTGCCATCAAGATAAAAAGACATCTTGCACACAACACAAATGAGCAATGTGATATAAGAGTTCTAGCACCGCTATAACCAATGGACATTAGTACCACTGGTATTGCCATTTTCAAACGAATTCCAAGTTAACCCCCTAATCTAATATACTCTAGATCACAAAGTGCAGTTACTGCCACTTCTGTGACAATCCACACCTATATCCCTACCTCAACTGATTTGCTTCTAAAAACATCACCAATACTTCTGTCATCTTCAGATTCAACTGTTTCTCCCGTGCAGGTCATCCAAAATTGAGCTGCATTTGATCCAAAATTAAGTCCTGCTCCTTCCATGGCCTGCCTCTGTCCCACCATCTCTGCAATTTTCTTCAACCTTCCAGACCTATTTCTAACAAATTCTCTATGCCAACAACTTGGCCTGTTGTGCATCAATGTCTTAAAAAATATAAGAAAGAGTGTGTTACTAATATTTTTTAGTAACCAATCTTTACATCAGGGTTGATTAAATAAACTAACCCACAGAGTTAAAACAGTAAAGCACACAAAGGTATGAAGCAGATCCTACAGCAAATAACTGACTTTGGTATGCACTTGCAGACCCCTAGTAAACTAATTCCCAGTTGCAAAATTGTACACATACAGCATTGGCAGCCTGAAAAGTAAACTCTTAAAAGGCAAGATAAACAGAAGAGCAGACTATAAAACCTCTTCAGCCTGCTCTACCATTCAATAAATTCCTGGCTGATGTACTACCACAACTCTACTTTCCTATCTGCTCTCCATGACACTTGATTTACTAAAAATCTAATAGTTTCAAACACTAAAATATTCAATGATAGACCATCCACAACTCCCTATGCTAGAGAACTCCAAATATTCAAAATATTTTGTGAAAACATTTTGCCTCGTGCTAATTCTAAATAATCAACATTATTTCATTAGATTGTGTCCTCCTTTTCTGGATTCCCAATTAGGGAATGTCTCTCAGGATCTACGTGACAACTCCCTTCAGAGTCATAAATATTTCACTGAGATTGCCTCTAAACCTTTTAAACTCCAGAGAATACAGTATTTATTAAATCTTTTATCATAGGACATTCAAGGATGAATCTAAAAACACCTTCATTGTACTGCCTCCAAGACAAATACATTAAGTCTTCTGCATCCATGAAATCACAAATCTCAAATTCGCCTATCTGCACCCAAAATCAACATCTGCAGGTATGAGCAATATTTTTAAACTATTTTTAAGTGAGCTCAGCACTTGTGAATGTCATTGTTCATGGGGTTCTCAAGAACAGAACCTTCATGGATAGAGTATTGACTGTACATCCTTTCTTACATATGAAGATCAAAATTGCTGATAACACTTCTGGCACAGAATCACTACGCTCAGACAGCTTTATTCTTGTATTCCCAACCATTTTAAATGAATGGCAACATCCCATTTGGCTTCCTACTGCCAGCTGTACATGCATGCTAACTTTGTTCTCACCGTACAAACACACCCAAATCCCTTTGAACTTTGGCTTATCACGTTTCATACTTTTCGAAAGATATGCTCAAGGATAAAGTGAAGAACCTCACACCACCCACATTATGCACCCTCTGTCACTTTACTACCCACTCACTTAACTGGTCAATGCCTAGATCTTCCAGTCTCCAGGTAGCCTGAGGCCAATGTACCAACAAAGGATACTTGTTGGGACTCCCTGGAAGTTGCAATGCAGTTGAGAGAGTATTGCCCAAGAAGTTTAAATTTTCAATGGACAATTCCCCACATCCCCAAGAACCTGTGCAAATGTCTCCGAATCTGATTTAGAATCAGAGACATGGGAAAGATCAGACTTGCCTGGATAGTTACCTAAGGAAATGCTTGGCAAATTATAATCATGTCTGATGCCTGAAAAGTATATAACTGACACCTCCAACTCCCCTCCCCAAACCACAGCACATTGCCATCTGACCCAGTCACACTCATTCACTAACACACATGAAAAAAATTAAAGACAGCCCAAAGCTTTAGCAGGTTAGTGAATCAAGATTTATTCTCTCACAGGATGCAGATGTCACTGACAGGTACCCATTTTGTTGGCCATCCCCAAGGGCCCTTGAATGGAGTATCTTGCTAAGCCATATCAAAAGACAGTTGAGAGTGCGCCACATTGCTGTGAATTTGGAGTCACACGTCGGCCAGACCAGGCAAACGTTCATAAAAATCAAAGTTAGCTTTCTATCCTATATTTAGTCATTGAATTTAAATTGCACCAGCTGCATTAGCCTAGGCCCTGGATCATTCATCCAATGACATTACTACGATGCCATCACTCAGTGATCTCCATTTACCAGAATAGAGCAGCTTTTGCTGTGGAGAGGGGCCTGGCTTGGCTTCCACTGATGATCCTGTCGTACAAGGGAGGGTTCAGGTATTAGGTACGCTTCTCATTTCAGAAGAGGTCAGGTTGAGAAGTACCAGGCAAAAATGTAGAGCCCGATCATAGTGGAAAGCGTTAAGAGCAGGAATGGCAATCAGACAGTGATTGCTACTCTCTGAAATTTTCGATCTATACCTCTTTGTATCCTCCTCACAGCTGACTTTCCTATACAGCTTTGTATCATCAGCTAACTTGGATTAATTACTCTTAGTCTCTTCATCTAAATCAATTAATGTAGTTTTTAAATATCAAAGTCCCAGGACTAATCCTTACGACACTCCACTAGTTATAGACTACCAACTTAAATTCCTTGTTTATTCTCTTTATCCTGTCTGTTTACAAACATTCCACTTCACCAATAGCAGTCATGGGTTTAGCCATCTAGATATCGAATCAATAGAGTTCCTTCCATTAAAAACTTCTATTTCTTTTAAACCCTGCTTAAAATGTCCCTGACAGAATGGTGGGTTGTGTAACCTAATATTGGCCTTTTAGAATAAGTATCATCGGCTTGGTTCTGTCTCAGAAAAATTACCCAACATACTTCAGTGTTAACAGCATTATATACATGTAAACTTTTGTAATAACGGCCAGAAACTAAAGCCAGGATGAAATTCACCTACCTCTAAAATGAATGAAAATTGAGTTCACCCTTCAAATCATATATGTCATATGTCATTAATATACTTATTTATTTGCTGAACGGAAAGGAGCTGGGCATTGACACACACACACACACACACACACACACACAAACACACACACACACACAGAGTCTGGATTGAAACTGAAAATTAAATGCGTTAAAGAATATAAATCAAATTCAAATAGAGGACTGAAAACATGCAATAACAAATACTGCACTGCTCATCCAGATACGATATGCCTGCAAGTTTAACTTGACGAAGCATATGTGTAGTATGACTTGACCCAAATGAAGACTGGAAAGCAGAACGGGGTTCAGAAGTCATCACAAACAACTTGTGAAGGATGTAGAGATAACAAGGTGTAGAGCTGGATGAACACAGCAGGCCAAGCAGCATCAGAGGAGCAGGAAGGCTGACGTTTCGGGCCTAGACCCTTCTTCAGAAATGGGGGAGGGGAAGGGGGTTTGGAAATAAATAGGGAGGGAGAGGGAGGCAGATAGAAGATGGACAGAGGAGAAGACAGGTGGAGAGAAGACAGACAGGAGTTGCAGTGGGAGAGAGATCCACTGAGGTTTGTCCAGAAGGAGGAGGGTAACTTCTTCAGGGTAGGATACCTGGTTTTAATCATCTGCAAAGCTCATGGGCAACCTTAAACTACTTACATATTAATTGTAGCAGATATGGACACTAAAAGGGAAAATTTAAAATTTTCCAGAGTGCAACTGTGGTCACCCAGAAGAGTACATGGAACACAGAATGACTCAATGCCTGATTCACAAACACAAGGGTGGCCTCAGTGTTACACTCCAGTAAAGCTAATGTAATTATCTGACTAACCGTCTGAATATAAAAGATGGTTGTCATTCTACATCTATTAAGAGAGTGCCTAAATAGACAATTTTTATTTCTATCAATGTAGAGAAAATTGCTATATGTCATACTATATTTAAGAAAGTGATAAATTATGTACACGAATAATTACAGCACTGAAGCAAAACAACTTTACTAGAGAAACAGTATGCAGACTAGTATTGTTAGCTTCATCAGATTGCATGTCAAATCATTTTTGTAGTTCCAGTAATTCTTTTAGTTGTTTTCTGAGATCAATGTCAATATCATGCTATCATAATGCAATTCTCCAAGACAAAATGTAAGTAAATCAGTGAGTTTCACACCAATTAAGATCAGGCTAACTATTCTCTCTAGATGCTGCCTGGCTTGCTGCGTTCTGCCAGCCTCCCGTTTGTCTAACTACTTTCTTAAGCCTGCCTATGTTATGCAATGTCAAGCTTTTTTGGAATGCAAACACAAGGTCTAGTGAAAGCACACTCGAGCATGAAAATGCTCCTTTCAAAGTGTCCATTCAGTGACAATGTTCTGTCAAAAACCCCTTGTGGGCAAATTAACAACTGTGACCGAATACGTCAGAAATACAATGCACTGAGTGGGTTAGAGACTTGACATGGCAGCAATGGAATCTAAAACAAAAGACAGCGAAATTCTCCACATTCCTCAGATGTCCCTTCAATTCAACAGCACTTTAGTATGAGATTGCTTAGCTACCTTCCAGCCTACATCACAGCTAGCCGAAAGCAGTTGCAATCTTCTGTGCCAAACCGAATGAGCAAAAAGATTATACAGCATATGTGCAGAGGGCTTAATTACTAAATTGAGAAATTAAACGAGAGGGTTTTAATTTCTCTCATGTAACTCAATGTTGATTATACAGCTGCAATATACACTGCGCTGTATAATTATATCCAGTGATCACTTTCAGTAAGTACACTGCTTTGAAAATCTAACAGAGTGTGAACAATAGATTTTGTCCCCATTTCATATTGCCAGTTCATGGTAATGAAATTCTGCAGAATTTCGGAAGCAAAGCCTAGAGAAGAATCACTTTGTTAAAGTATGTGAATTACATTTAGATTGCATTCTCAAATTTCAATAAATGTCACTAGCCCGTGAGCAATACACACAATGATTCGTCTAACATTGATATGATAATGCAATCCTAATGATATACTCCATATTTGTGACAGATATACAAAAATTATACTTTCCATTTTTCCAATGAATACTTCTGTTAATTTAGCACTTGGTTAAAAATTTAGTTTTGACCTTTCATTGAGTCAGGGTCAGAGCTGGACAGCATGGAAACAGACCCTTCAGTCCAACTTGCCCATGCCGACCAGCCTGCTTAAGTTAATCTCGTGCCATTTGCCAGCATTTGGTCCATATCCCTCTAAACCCTTCCTATTCATATACCCATCCAGATGCCTTTTAAATGTCGTAATTGTACCAGCCTCCACCAGTTCCTCTGGCAGCCCATTCCATACATGCACCACCCTCTGCATGAAACAGTTGCCTTTTGGGTCCCTTTTAAATTTTTCCCCTCTCACCTAAAACCTATGCCCTCAAGTTTTGGACTGTCTCACGCTGGAGAAAAGACCTGTCTATTTACCCTATCCATACCCCTCATTATTTTATAAACCTCTGTAAAGGTCATCCCTCAGCCTCTACGCTCTACAGAAAACAGCTCCAGCCTACTTAGCTTCTCCCTATAGTTCAAACCCACCAACCCTGGCAACATCCTTGTAAATCTTCTCTCAATATCTTTCCTATAGCAGGGAGACCAGAACTGCACATAGTATTCCAGGAGTGACCTTACCAATGTCCTGTACAGCCTCAATATGACCTCCCAACTCCTATACTCAATGCACTAACCAATAAAGCAAGCATACCAAATGCCTATGTCATTATCCTGTCTACCTGCAACTCTACTTTCAAGGGACTATGAACCTGCACTCGAAGGTCTCCTTGTTCAGCAACACTCCCCAGGACCTTACCATTAAGTGTATAAGTCTTGCCCTGATTTGCCTTTGCAAAATGCAGGACCTCACATTTATCTAAATTAAACTCCATCTGCCATTCCTCAGCCCATCAGTACCTCTGACCAAGATTCCGGTGCACCACCAATTTTGGTGTCATCTGTAAACTTACCAACCATACTTCCTACGTTCACATGCAAATCACTTATATAAATTACAAAAAGCAGTGGATCCAGTGCCAATCCTTGTGGCATACTGCTGGTCACAAGCCTTCAGTCTGAAAAGCAATCCTCTACCACACCCTTTGTCTCCCACCTTCGAGTCAGTTCAATATCAAAATGTCTAGTTCTCCCTTTATTCCATGTGATCTAACCTTGTTAACCAGTCTACCACGCGGAACCTTGTTGAATGCCATGCTGAAGTCCATACAGATCAAATGCACCATTCTGCCTTCATCAACCATCTTCATTCCTTCTTCAAAAAAAAAGTTAAGTGAGTGAGGGATGATTTGGCATGCACAAAACCATGTTAATTGTCCCTAATCCGCCCTCGCCTTCCAAATATATGTAAATTCTGTCCCTCAGTATCACCTCCAACAATTTGCCCACTGCTTCTGTCACTACAATATCAAATGCCAATTTTCCTTACCTCACTGAAGTATTTTTAAAAATTCTCCAAAATACTTGCCCAAATTTCAAACAATTCCTTGTTTGAATGTCTTGAAATCAGCTTTCATGCTGTCTTATAGTGCTGTAGCATTAATGAAAGCCACAAGTTGGTTTTTTTATGACTATGATGTATTAATGTTCTTCATTCTTTATGTGCAACCTTCAACATACCACGATCCTCCAGTGTCCAAGGTCATTGGAACTCCCCTTGCCTGTTTTCACTCATATTTCTATTGATAGCATTTCCTTCCAACTATTTGGCAACTCTTTCACCACTCAAATCCAGAGTTTCCAAAGATTCCCCCCGGTCCTCTCTCCCTTCTCACCGACATTCAAGTACCTGTGTAGCATCAGTGCAATGTTTCAACTGCTTCCATGCCATTAGACTGAATGTACAAATTTGAGTCAATTTCATCCAACTAACAAAGTCAGTATCTTTGAGCTCTCATCAATGCAACACTGCCAACAATTCCATCCAACTCCCCAGACACTGTTAAAATGATTATATTCTCGACATCACAAACTTCTCCCCGACCTCAGTTTATCCGGTGCTGCTGAAACCCTCATCCATGCTTTTCTCATTTCCAGACCACTTTTTAATAAACACCTGGCCACTCGAGTATCTGCCACTAACATTAGCACATCCAAATCCCTGTCGTCTGTATTCTATACCACACAAGGTGCTGCTCACCCAATGCCTGAAATTTACAATTCTGATTTTTCAGGTTTCATACTTTCATAATCCCAATCCTCCATGACTCTATAACATCACCGTCAAACTTTCTGTACCTCTATCTTGGGCCCTTGAGAATCAGTCTCTTGTGCTGTAGCAGGCATCGCCTTCAGCTAACTAAGCGCAACACAATGGAATTCTTTACAAATGTCCTCCATCTTGCCAGCTTCCAGTTTTAAACTTAATTTCTTGGATAAAGATACAATCACCTCATCCATTTTTAAAATTATATTTCTGAGTTAGATGGGGGCATTGATTTACATTCAAGGTGCTACAGAAATCGTTGTTGCATTCGTTGTCAGTCATCTTAAAAAGGCTGCCACTCCATCATATTTTGGCACATTTCCACATCAAACCTCTGAAGTGGCAGCCACCTAGGCTCAGTCTGATCCTTGATAAATGCCCCAATTGCATACTGCAATCATGACTACCACTTCTTCATACAGAAGCAATTGTACTGGATCCTCACACTTCAGTTTCTCTTTGTAAGCCAGGAGGAGGATGACAGGCTTATGTCAAAATGTGGGTGAAGGAGTGGAGCGGTAGGTGTCTTTGACGGTTGTGTAATTGGTCAACTGCAATATCACTTCTATCATTTTGGATGCAGGATCCAAACAAGGGAAATTCTTGTACAGACGGCTCAGCAAACACTTTGGATAACTTTGAAGAGTAAAGTTGATAACCTATGAAATAACCAATTTCAGCTAAAACAGCATTGTGGTATATACAACTAGCTACAAATGTCTTCAGGTTGATACTGGGCAATACATATACATCGTCCAGATTTCCCTTTTCAGATTGCTTATTTCACTTTTAAAACACTCATTTAAAAGCATGCAAAAGACAACATCAAATACAATTCTATGATGAGAAAGGGACTGAAGTTCACTTCAAGGCTCACACGTACATACATACATATATGCTAGAAGACCGCAGAAACAGTTATTGTACAATATATGCCCTTGAAGTTTGTAGAGGTGAAGGAAAAGGAACTGGACAGAAAAAAATTAGAGAAATTAAATAAGTTCATTTATTACCTGAGAAGCTCTCATTTCCATCTGCTACATATAAACCACAGGTAATTAGGGAGGAATGCAACTGTCATTGATCTTAGCAAGTGCGGACACTACACGTTTAAAAACAGCAGAGCTTGGCTATATAATTATTTGTTATTTTATTGATTTTTTTTATTGGCATATGTTGTAACACAGCAAACACTTTTGGGTTATTAAATACCTGAAATCACTCAACAAGAATCACAAAGATGACGTTACAAATAAACAAAAGTAAACAAGCCAGGCCTGCAAGTGCCAAGATGGAAGATACTGCAGGAGGCAGTAATAAAGTAACATGAGTCTTTTAGTACAACCGTGGATATTGGGCTAATTCTGCACTTATCACTATAAGACTAACAGTTTAACTAACTATGCAAATTAAGACACTGGTGCTTTGCCCAAATTGAAAAATATCCCAATATCAACTAAATGCAAGGTCAAAATAACCATCATCCACTACAATCAACCACGATGAAGCCAAACTTTATCTTTCTGAGAGAGTGTACACATTGAGAGTGAGAGTGGCAACCCTACTCTAACCCTCCAAAGTAACTGTGGTGGATCAAATGACCTATTTATAAATCTCTTCCAACTTCCTGCGCAAACTAATTTATAAACGAGAGGGAAGAATAATTTACATTCAGAAAAAATTCTCCCAGTTTTTCATTGCTAGATGACAAAACATGTTTCAGTTATATTTGTAACTAGCCAAGAATTTCCTTAGGTCAGAAATCAGATGACAGCAGGTTATAGTCCAACAGATTTATTTGAAATCGCAAGCTTTCATAGCGATGCCCCTTCATCAAGTGAAGTCAGGAAACCAACCCTTCAGCTCAACTTGTCCATGCCTCCCAGTTTTCACAATTAATCTAGTCCCATTTGCCTGCGTTTGATCCATATCCCTCCATACCTATCCCATGCATGTACCTGTACAAACGTTTCTTAAATGCCAAAACTGTACTTGCCTCCAACACCGCCTCCGGCAGCCTGTTCCAGACACTCACCACCCTGCGTATGAAAGAATTGCCTCTCTGGACCTTTTTGTATCTCTCACCCTTCACCTTAAACCTATGCCCTCTAATTTTAGACTCCCCTACAGTCATAAACTCAGTCATACAGCACACAGACCTTTCCATCCAGCCAGTCCATGCCAAACATAATCCCAAACTAAACTAGTCCAACCTGCATGCTCCTGGTCCATATTGCTCTTGCCACTGTGCTGCTGCAAGTTTCATTCTCATCACTGATCACCGTCACCAGAGGAAAAATGCTTGATACAGAAATCTTGCAATTTATCTTCTGAATATAATTTTCATTATCTGTATCTGTGTGAACATTTTATTCACCACCTTTTTAGGGGCTCACAGCCATGCTTCAATTCTCAGCTCTGATAAATTACTTGTTTTTGGCACTGATCCATTTAAGCAACAAAGGTAGTTGCCAGATAACTTTATTGTACTCAAGGTCCACTTGCTGAGGAAGTACTCAGCAAATCCTCAGTACCGATGTCCTGCCACAGACAAGTGTCCCAAAGTGCCATGCAACACAATTGTAAGTCTGACTCTGACTTAGCTGAAACCATACGCAGCATAAAGAAGTGATCAGTAGTAAAGGTAAAATAAAACCTTTAAAACATTGCCGCTTGTCTGGAAGACACAATGGAGGAAACATCCCTTCGATCTCTACCTTGTCAAGACTATTTAGAACCTATTGCAATTCAATCAAGTCACCCCTCACTTTTATTAACTCCAGTGGAAACAAGCCCAGCCTGTCCAATCTATGCTTATAATCCAACCCACTCATTCCTAGCATCAGAATATCCTTTATCGTTATGTGTATTCAATGTAAAATACAAGGGAAAAAGTGTACCGTGACTCGTACATAGGCGTCACACATAGTAATTTAGATTAGAACAAAATAAAGATAATTTCGAGACAATCCAACTTTTCCTTCTCCGCTGCTATAGCATGCCACCGCCAGAGTTCCACTCCAGGCTTCCAAGCCCATGCCATGCGACGGAGTATCCTGCTCCGGCTTCCCAGCCCAGGCTATGCCGACACCGGGGCCCACTCCAAATGGAGGAGAGAGTCCCACTCCAGGTGTCACAGGCAGGCCGACCGACTCTCTGGCCGCGATGCCTCTGAAGACGCCGCCACGTTCCAGAGAGGCTCCAGAGCCCATCGAAACCACATCATTCCAAACAGCTCTCTTTATCAGGTAAAAATTTGAGAAAAACGGGGAGAAGGAAAAGGAAAAAGAAAGAAAATGCAGACGAAGGGGACAAGCTCAGGCACAGAAGCCCATCTAATGCCTACTCCGCTGCTAGTAAATCTCTGAACTACCTCCAAAACGTTTAGAGCTTTCCTTAATTGAAGAGACCAAAACTGCTCAAAGTATTCAAGATGTTATCCAGATGTCTGGTAAAACTCAAGCATAACACCCTTACTTTGATGGTCAATTCCTCTTGTAATGAAGGATAACATTCCATTAGTGTTCTTGATTTTATATTGAACCTGCATACTAACTTTTAGTGACTCATGCACCAAGAACACCCAAATAATTCTGAATGCTGGAATTCTGCAAGTCATTCTCAGTTTAAGTAATGCACTGCTCTATTAGTCTTCCTGCCAAATGAACAATGTTCCCACGTTAAAATCCAACTGTGAGGTTTTTGTCCACTTACTCAACCTCTGTTTCCATTTGCAACTTTATGCCTTCTTCACAATATAACTTTCCTTTCCATGTTGGCATGGCCTGCGAATTTAGCTATCAAGCCATTGCTCCCCTCTTCTAATATAAATTGACATAAATCGTATAAGTGACACCCAGGCACAGATGCCTGCAGGACTACACTCATCACATCATGCCAATCAGACAAAAGACACATTTATGTACACTGCTTTGCCAGCCAGCAAACCTTTTAGGCATCCTCTATACCATCTGCTTTTATTTTCCACAATAACCTTTGATGTGGCACTTTATTGAATACCTTCTAGAAATCCATTTACACTATCATCTAGAGGCTTTTCTATATTCAGAGCACCTTTTACTATTTCAAAGAACTCCAATAAATTGGTTAAACAGGATTTCCCTTTGACAAAACCAAGCTCACACTTCACAGTCACCTTGTGCATTTTTAGGTGTGCAGCTTTAACCTTTTTGATGATCAAGTCTAACAGCTTACCCGTGACAAATGTCAGGTTGACTGGCCAGCCATTTCCTTTTTTGTGCCTCCGTCCCTTCTTGAATTGAAGGGTTAGTTTTGCTCCTAACTAGTCCTATGGAACTTTTCCTCAATCTAGAGAATTTTGGAAAATTAACACCAATGCACGGACTCTCTCATTAACAACCTCTTCAGCATCCTAGGATGAAATCCATCTGGATCCAAAGTCTTGTCAGCCTGCAATTCCATCAATTAGTACCACTTTGCTCAGGTTTGCAATTTCACCAAGTTCCTCTCTCCCATCTACATTCGGATTTACAGCTGTTACTAGAGTGTTTTTTGCATCCTCTAAAATGAACACGAGCAAAATATTTGTATCAGAGAACTAGGCCCGAAACGTCAAGTTCTCCTGCTCCTATGATGCTGCTGGGCCTGCTGTGTTCATCCAGCCCCACACCTTGTTATCACGAGCAAAATATTTATTCATTTCATCCACCATTTCCTTATTATCTACTATTAATTCCCCATTCTCATTCTTCAGAGAACCACTCACTTTACTTATTCTTTTTCTTTTCAGTTATCCATAGAAACTCAAGGTGCCCATACTTTGCATTCCTAGTGGGCCTCCTCTCATACTCAAATTTTTTCTCCTGATTAACCTTTTAGTAATTCTCTGCTATTTTTACCTTTCAAATTTGCACATCCACTGCCTCAAGTGGACAGTGCTCAACGTGATACTTCCTTAAACTAAAGCTTGAAACACAAATACAAAAATATTCTGAACAATCATCTGACCTATGACTTAAAACACTTACAGCAGATGTGTTTGTCCTGGATCAGAATGTTAGCCAGGAACTCCTAAATGTACGGCACTGTCAGATGTATTTATGCCATCACATTATTTACAGGTTGAGCATGCAAAATAGGAGGGAGAGGATTAGGGGTGACCTTCAGTAGATTTTGTAGTTTACACTTGCAAATTAGGAAATCCTGGCAATCAGAAATACTTTACAATCTCTTACTAACAGAGATCAATACATATAAACAGACCTCCCTGCTAACTAGTGACAGAATTAAATATCAACAATTACATGTCAAGCCAGACTCAATCATGTTGAATTGGTTTCAGTAAAGACTGAAAAATGATCATCTTCATAATGTTAAGTTGCAACGTTCTTTCCATTGCCAGTACTAATTCACATCTTTTCTTTTCACATGTATTGCATCAATTACTGAATCTCCCAGAAAACAAATTCTCACAGGATTTATGCTTGCCATATGTACATATCCTCAACAAAATCAGTTCGCATAGGTAAGAAAGCAGCAGTGTGCATTTATTGTCATCATTTGTCTGATCTTTGACAAGCCCACAAATTAATTCTCTCATTCTTGTTGGCTTGGTTTCAATGGTAATTTTCCAAAAGCCCAAGACACCTAGGCATGTGCTTATAAAATATAAATACTAGATAAAATATCTTTTGGAATAAAAATATTTGAAAGGACATTTAGTGAAGCAGATGCATTTTTACAACAATTGATGATAGTTGATGATAGCTGTAATGAATGTTGAGAAAATGCTCTAAATGTTTTGGAGGTGGTTCAGAGATTTACTAGCAGCGGAGTAGGCATGAGATGGGCTTCTGTGCTTGAGCTTGTCCCCTTCGTCTGCATTTTCTTTCTTTTTCTTTTTCCTTTTCCTTCTCCCCGTTTTTCTAAATTTAAGTGAATTCAAATTCCACCAATGTTGATCCCATGCTCCCAAAACATTAGTTTTGGCCTCTGGATTAATAATCAAGTGACATTACCACAATCTCCCCAGAATTCTTTGTCAAACTTAACTCCCCACTTGTATTTAAATCCACACACTTTTCAACATTAAAATTCTTCTTTTAGGATAAGTTTCTCAGTATCTAAGTTTTCTAAACTTCCCACAGGGCACAAATGGCAATTTTGCACCTCCACTGCCAGAAGTGGACATGATCAAGGTGATACTTCCTCAAACTAAAGCTTGAAACATAAATACAAAAAAATGTTCCACACGAAGCAATCTCTCGCAAAATTAATTCTAAACTATTCTATCCACATTACTGCATTGAAATCTTCTAACCCGAAAACCATACAAGTAAAAAGGCAGTATAGAACAGACACAACGTATGTAAGATACGTAAACACTAATCTTCAGTATTCTACAGAGAAGCTATTCCCATTTCTCTCCGTAAACATGCAGACTCATGTTGAGTGATGATTCCTTACACAAAACTTCCCAAGTGCCTAATTTTCATGTGCAAACTTACACATCATCAAGAACCAGCAGAATATTCAATCATGGACGCTACTCCTATGAATATTCAAAGACAATATTATGCAGTATTCACCAGAAAGCTTTTCACAAGAACCCTTGCCAATTATGTCCACTCTTCTTTACAGGCATTTACAAACAAATTAATATCTTAAACAGTTCCCTTGCTGTCACCACCTGTATTTACAGAGCCCATGAATTAAATTTTGTGTTTCACAGCTCAGTTCCAAGTCAAGTTATACATTAAATTCCAGCAAGCCTTCGGGGGGAGAAAAAATGTTGAAAACCGAAAGCTTAGATAAAAGCAATTTTTTGAACATGAAAGTTTGCAAATAATTCACAACCCAGAATATTTCTTTTTCTGAAAGGTTGATACTTTTGCATTCTTCAACCTACATAAACATTTCTGATTTGAAAACAGTATACCTGAGTCTGGGTCTAACAGAGAGATACATGGTAACAGAATTGAGAATGTACACAGAATTCAGATACCTTGTTTAGCAGCATTTAGAAGGAAGAAGCTGGTAGTATTAAAAACTTACTGAACCTTAACTTGTGAACTAAAAACACAAGTAGAAACACAGGACTAACAGCACCAGTTTTCTCCTCATATGAAAGAAACTGTTCAAAGAGGTTTTACAATCTGTTAACAGGCCATCAGACACCTGGACTGTCATTACCACCACTCAAACTACAGATATATTTTACTGTTAATGGTCATACAATTTCATTATATTCAGAGTGTGGCCATAGGTATTTGAAG
Source organism: Ginglymostoma cirratum (assembly GCA_024137785.1). NCBI lineage: Eukaryota > Metazoa > Chordata > Chondrichthyes > Orectolobiformes > Ginglymostomatidae > Ginglymostoma > Ginglymostoma cirratum. The sequence goes on from JAHRHZ010000098.1 coordinate 38,921,857, forward strand.
TTCATAAATAAAATCTATACAAACCAGAAAATCAAAAGGGAGACTGCATTTTGCAATCCATATTAAATCACCATCACTCACTCACTAGAGTATAATTCCACGTGGGAAATTGCATGTCATTGGTTAGGAGTTCTCTTGGTCCTTGCATGGCTGATGAACCCTATCCTAGAGCCACATGTCCAACCAGACATTTGTCAGGTGTTTCCAAGAGGTGGAATTTGTCCTCGGCCTTGAGACCTCTGGTATTCCTTTCTCCGGTTCCTTTTCTGTGCTTCCTCTCACTTCTGGTTATTCTCAAAGAATTGTGTCCCTTTGTACTGGTGCTTCCTCCAAGTCGATTTCTTCTGTAGGAGGGTCTCCCACACATTGATATCTATGTTGCAATTTTTGAGGGAAACATTCAGGGTGTCTTTGAAATGCTTCCTTTGTCGTCCTCTCATTCGAGTGCCTTCCTTGAGCTGAGCAAAAAGCATTTGCTTTGGTAGTGAGAACTCAGGCATCCTAAGCACATGGCTGACACAGTGGAGTTGGTTTTGGATGATCATGGCCTCGATGCTGGTGCTATTAGCTTATCAAGGACACTGATGTTAGTATGCCCACCCTCCCGAATGACGTGGGGAATCCACTTCAAACAATGTTTTACAGTACTTTTCAAGGGTCTTGAGATGGTGTCTACACGCAGCCCATTTTTTTGGCACCATAAAGAAGAGTTGGAAGCATGACAGCCTTATACACAAGGATCTTGGTATCAGCACTGATGTCACGATCAAAAACCTCTCATCCTTACCTGTGCGAAGGTGGCACTCCCAGACTGGATGCAATGATGCATCTCCACATCATGGCTAGGGGCATGGCAAGTTCTGAAGCACACACTTTCAGTACTATCGCCAGAATGTTGTCCAAGCCGATTACATTTGCAGCATCCAATGCTTCCATCCATTTCTTCGTATCACATGGCATGAATCAAACCTCATCGTTCCCCAACCCCGCACCGCCCGCTTCTATCTCCTCCC
>JAHRHZ010000098.1:38927869-38937989 GCA_024137785.1 Ginglymostoma cirratum
TCATCCATTCAACACACCCATTTGAAGCTTGCTGAAAATGGGTCATGGTTTTGTTTTGCACTGATGTGTTTGCGTACTCGCATCATTGAGCGCGGGGATATTTGTGGAGACTTCTCCTCCAGCAGACTGTTTAATTCCTTATGCTCTGGCATGCAAGTAGTCTCATTCATGGCTTTTTACAGGCTGACACCCCATAGTTAGGTAAGCCCAACACTACCACTGGCAAATCCTGCTGCACTCCTCATTGAACCAGGGTTGTGCCAGTTTTGAGTTGCTGGATTTGTTTTAAGTACATAACATGGTGATAGGACTTAGTCTCCAGAAGGACTGTGTAGTGGTCAATCCTGGCAATAGTGTCACAGACAGATGCAACTGCTGCAGGCAGATTGGTGAGAATCAAGTTAAGTATGTTATTCCCACTTACCACCTGCCACAGATTCAGGGTAGTAGCTGTGTCTTTTTTTTTGGGGTGCCAGGGTGAAGAGTCCATGGAGGTTTCCTTATCCATGTCTGACCTGGTGCCATGAGACTTCATGGGTTACGGAGTCAATGTGGAGGACTTCCAGGTCAACTCCCTCCAGACTGTATACCACTGTGCCACCACTTGATGGATCTGACTGCCACTCTGACCATATATATGCAGGGATAGTGATGGTGTTATCTGCAAAACAGCTCTCCCAATTTAAAACTAGCCAGCATACATTGATAGGGGAAATTTTGTAGAATCAACAGGGCCGAGTTTGATGTTATCATTTCTGATATCCGAATCAATGTTCAGTTTCCTCTCTTTTGAGACGTTTCGTTAGTTGATATAGCTATGTTACTCATTAGGCCATTTCAGAGAACAGTTAAGAGTCAAGCACATTTGATATGTCTTGAATCATATGTGGACCAGACGAGGTAAGGAAAGCAATTTCCTGTCCGTAAAGGGGTTCAGTGAGCCAGATGGGTCTTTTTTTTAACCACACTGACAATGTTTTCATCCTCGTTAGACTTTTAATTCCAGATTTTTTTTAATGATTTTTAAATCCCATCACGGTAGATAGAGTGCTGAACCCAGATCCCAAAAATATCAGGTCTAGGCCCGAAACGTCAGCTTTCCTGCTCCTCTGATGCTGCTTGGCCTGCTGTGTTCATCCAGCTCTACACCTTGTTAGCTCAGATTCTCCAGCATCTGCAGTTCCTACCATCTCACAAGATGATCTCTGGGTTACTAGTCCAGCAACAAACCCACCACACCACTACCTCCCCTCGACATAATTTTCATGTAGTACAAGATGTGTATAGTCAGTACTTCAGTGCTAAAGCATCAGAAGTCTGTTTCATTACCATTCGGCAAGTTCAAATTATGATAAATATGAGTGGAGCATAAATGTTCATTACGTCTTTCAAATAGGCACATTTTATTAGCCATTTTATATCTGCTTTCACCAGAGTAACCTATTCTTGTTTGTAGTTCTGCAGATTTAATATCTCATCCTAAAGATGCACCTCTGACAGTACATCAGCCTCTTAGTACTGCACTGCCTTTCATGCTCAAGCTCTGGTGGGAACCTTAGAACTAGATTCTTGTTACTTAGACACAAGAGTACTGCCAACCAACTCGCTACCAAGTCCTTAACAGAACTTTAGACCAACTACGTGGTTAATGTTCCCAAATGTAGTTCAAGGTACATATTTTTCCCGATGGAAGTACATTGATGGTCTACATTTAGATCAGCATATTTACTACTACATGAAGGCTACAGATTTTAAAATGCTGCCACAGAAGAACAGAGTGAGCAGAGTAAAAAAGAAAGTCAAATGAAGTAGTGAAATAAAAAGGATAACATGTTTGATAGTATTTCAGTCACACTATAAGATTGTTAACCTGAAAAAGCATTTGGGCATCTCACAGATCAGTTGTCCTTCAAATCAACCTCAACTTTAATTATGGTTACATTCTTTATTCTGAGCTTCAATACTGGTAAACAGTCATATTATAAAAATCAAAAACAAGAATGTTGTCACAGAAAGTGCATATTTAAATGCATTGAAAGGGTAAACAGTCCAAGAGGCAAGCAGTAATTGAGTTCTTCAATTTCTAATTGGCTCACTACTAAAAATAAGGAGCAATTTTGAAGTGAGTTTAATTGAACTGCAGAGGGCAGTCAGCCAAATTGGATTGCCTCCAAAGGCTTCAGTGTTCAAGATATGACTCGTTCTAGATATAGAACAAGTCTCATTGCTAAACTCAAAGTCAAATAGCTTATTACTGTACCTATGCAGAAATGTTAACGGAATCCATATCACAACATAAGAAAAGCAGCAGCAGCAGACCATTTGGCTCTTAAGCCTCAATTCAGCTGTGCAAATAAGCGGGTCAAGCACCAGTAATCCAATTTTAACACACAGGAGCATTCTTACAGGGTTAGTGGTAGTCTTCCAGGAAAAGGAGCATATCATAAAGTTAAGTGAGAACAGTGCAAATGATTATGAAATTCGTGTTCAAAATGCAGCTTTGCAACAAAGACCTGATGTATTGTCAAAAGTGAAGCAGAACAACTGCAATTTGTCCAAACCTATAATCCCCACCCAAGTTCATGTGAACTGTGAATAAAGGTTTCATTCAATTGAACACACCCTATCTGAGGTTGAAAATATTAATTTAAAGCCATCACTAGTGGCACATGAAAATAATAGGATTACAGATAACTGATAGTCTACTCGATCTGCAGGGGGTCTGTTCAGCTTAGTTGGCTTGAATGTTGGTTTGCAAAGCAGTGTAATGCTAACAGCATGAGTTCAATTCCCATCACCAGGTGAGGTTACCATGAAGGACTCTCTTTCTCAACATTTCCCCTCGTCTGAGGTATGGTCGCCCTTGTGTTAAATCTCTACCAGTTTCTCTCCCTGTTGAGAGAGCAGCCCTATGGTCTGGTAAGACTATGGTGACGCAACTGGACTTGCAATTCAGTTTGCTACTTTTAATACATTTCTTTTAAGCAAACAATTGATATCTTCAGCTATTAGTACTATTTGTTGCCATCATAACTGACTTCTTACGTAATTGTCAGTGGACAAGGTTCTCCACCACCTTCTCAAGGTCGATTAGGTGATGGGAATTGAACTCATGCTGTTGGCATGGCACTGCTTTACAAACCAACTGTCCACCCAACTCAGCGACAGTCAAGGCGGCACAACAATGCCTCTTCTTACTCAAACAGTTCAGGAAATTTGACATGCCCGTAAGGTCCTCACCAACTTCTACAGATGCACCATTGAAAGCACACTGTCCAGGTGCATAACGGCCTGGCATGGCAACTGCTCTGCCCAGGACCTTAAGAAACTACAGAAGGTGGTGTGCACAGCCCAGACCATCATGGAAGCCAACCTTCCATCCACAGACACCATTTACATGGCTCGCTGCCACGGAAAGGCTGCAAACATCAAAGACCCATCGCACCCGGGTAACGACATCCGACAACCTCTCCAACAGGCAGAAGATACAGAAGCCTGAACACAAGCATGAGCAGGTTCAGGAACAGCTTCTTCCCAGCCATTATCAGACTGATGAATGGACTCCCTAGCATCAACTACCGCTGATCTTGTCTATGTTGATCTCGCTGACCGTATGTCCTGTGTAACGTAACCTGTATGCCTGTGTCTAAGTCTTTTTGATCTGTACGTCTTTTGCTTATTATAATCTGCCTGTACTGCTCGTAAACAAAGCTTTTCACTGTATTTCAGCACATGTGACAATAAATAAATATATCAAAGGTATGGAGAAAATCAGTCTGCATCCCATAAAGCATAAAAAAAAGTGAACTTATTTTGAGGAGGACGACATGAAATGTAGGAAACATAGGATACAAAATTGGAGTCAGTTGACAAGCAACAATAAGCACTGATTAAATGAATTTAACATGGAATCAGTTCTACAGGGAGCAACATTGATGAGGTGACATCATAAACCACAATAGTAAAATTCAGCTGTTCATCAACTAATCTAAACCCTGAAATGAGTCATACTTACAACAAGGCCAGATTTTGTGATTCTTTACGGCTTACATACACAAATGACACTGCGGAAATAACCAAAGTCTTAAATGCTGTACCCACCATTTGTCAATATTGTGGCCTATTATTTGAAAAATCGCAATCTTTTAATATGATAGGATTTCCTCAGGGAAATATCATTGTCGATAGCAGACTCATTAATCAAGCCAACTGATAGCATGTCAACAGTTCTCAACAAACAAGGCAAGTGCAGCTAAGAGGCCAGAGGGAGGGACCCATGTGGAAGAAAAGGTGTTGGAGGCAGGTGAAGGGTCTGTGGAACGGGGACAGAAGTCCTGTCCAAAGAAATGGGCACACAGAAAGGTGGCAGAAGAAAAGTCTGATGTCATGTTGTGCCTGAAATTGATTTGAGGTAGTGGCATAAAAGAATAAAACTAAATCTTTTGCTAAGTACAGATCGTTCAATATTGGAGAACGGAAGGTCAGAAGGTATAGTAAATACCCAACAAGAGGTAGAGTTAAGAGAAGGGATGGAGTTAATGGAGAAGAAAGGGCAGGAGGTTCCAGGTGGGCATGGGTATGAGAGTTCTTTAATCCTTATGGTTAAATCTGTTGTTTGCAACATCCGCTGCCCATGAAGAATTCATTTTAATTTGGTACTAGAAGGTGGTAGAATCTCGAATTATTCTTCTAAATAGAGATGAAGCCTACATGAAAAATGATGAAGATACAATGATAAATTCTTCCCGCATCTAGCCTGTTCCATCAGGATTTAATATGTTTCTATGGGATTCCACCCCCCCATTTTTGTAAATTCCAGTGAGTACAAGCGCAGTCGATCCAGTCGTTCTTCACGTCAGTCCTGCCACCCCGGGAATCAGTCTGGTGAACCTTTGCTGGATTCCCTCAATAGCATTAATGTCCTTCCTCTGACTACAAGACCAAAACTGCGTACAATACTCAAGGTGTGGCCTCATCAAGGCCCTGTATAACTGCAGCAAGACATCCCGACTCCTACACTCAAATCATCTCACTATGAAGGCCAGCATGCCATTAGCTTTCCTCACCGCCTGCTGCACCTGCATGCCAAACTTCAGCAACCGTTCCACTATGACACCCAGGTCTTGTTGCACCTCACTTTTTCCGAAATTGCCACCACCCTGATAGTAATCTGCCTTCCTGTTTTGGCCACCAAAGTGGATAACCTCAAATTTATCCACATTATATTGCATTTGGCAGGTATCTGCCCACTCAGTCAGCCTGTCCAAATCACCCTGCAGCCTCCTTGCATCTTCCTCACAACACACACTGCCACCCAGCATAGTGTCATCTGCAAATTTGGAGATATTGCACTCGATTCTTTCATCCAAATCATTAATTTACATTGTGAATAGCTGGAGTCCCAGCACTGAACCTTGTGATACTCCACTCATCAGTGTCTGCCAGTCTGAAAAGGACCCATTTATTCCAACTCTGTTTCCTGTCTGCCAACCAGTTCTCTATCTACATCAATGTATTACCTCTGGTACCATGAGCTTTAACTATGCTTACTAATCTCTTGTGTGGGACCTTGTCAAAAGCCTCTTGACAAAGTCAAAAAAAGCCACAAAAAAATATATAAAAGAAAAGTAAGATAGATTATGAGAATAAATTAGCTCAGATTATAAAAACAGGCAGCAAAAGTTTCTATAAATATGTAAACTGTAAAAGAGTGGCAAAGGTAAACATTGGTCCTTTAGAGGATAAAGCCAATTTAATAACTAGGAATGAGGAAATAGCCGAGGCATTAAACAGTTATTTCATGTCGATCTTCACAGTGGAAGACACAAATAACATGCCGAAAACTAATGGCAAGAAGGTTATAGCAGGTGAGGACCCAGAAACTATCATTATCATTAAGGAGGCAGTGCTTGGCAAGCTAGTGGGGCTAAAGGTAGACTAGTCTCCTGGCCCTGATGAAATGCATCCCAGGGTACTAAAAGAGGTGATGGGGGAAATAGGAAATGCACTAGTAATTATTTACCAAAATTCACTGGACTCTGGGGTGGTTCCTGCAGATTGGAAAACAGCCAATGTGATGCCACTGTTTAAAAAAGGAAGTAAACAAAAAGCAGGTAACTATAGGCCCGTTAGCTTAACTTCAGTAGCAGGGAAAATGCTTGAATCTATCATTAAGGAAGAAATAGCAAGACATCTGGATATAAATTGTCCCACTGGGAACACTTAGCATGGGTTCATGAAGGGTAGGTCATGTTTAACTAGTTTGGTGGAATTCTTTGAGGACATTACTTGCACGGTGGACAATGGGGAACCTGTGGATGTGGTGTATCTGGATTTCCAGAAGGCATTTGACAAGGTGCCACACGAAAGGCTGCTGCACATAAGATAAAGTTGCACGGTATTACAGGTAATGTATTGGCACGGAAAGAGGATTGGTTGACCAGTAGAAAGCAAAGAGTAGGGGTAAATGGGTGTTTTTCTGGTTGGCCGTCAGTGGCTAATGGTGTGCCTCAGGGATCAGTGTTGGGACCTCAATTGTTTACAATTTACAAAGATGATATGGAGTTGGGGACTAAGTCTGGTGTGTCAAAATTTGCAGATGACACTAAGGTGAGTGGTAGAGCAAAGTGTGCAGAAGACACAAAGTCTGCAGAGGGATATAGATAGTCTAAGTGAGTGGGCAAAGGTCTGGCAGATGGAGTACAATGCGAATAAGTGAGAGGTCATCCATTTTGGTAGGAATAACAGCAAAATGGACTATGTTTTAAATGGTAAAACATTGCAGCACCCTGCTGTGCAAAGGGACTTGGGTGTGCTTGTGCATGAGTCGCTGAAGGTAGGATTGCAGGTACAGCAGGTGATTAAAAAGGCAAATGGAATTTTGTCTGCCATTGCTAGAGGGTTGGAGTTTAAAAGACAGGGAGCCTATGCTGCAGCTGTATAGGGTCCTGGTGAGGCCACACCTGGGGTACTGTGTGCAGTTTTGGTCTCCTTACTTGAGAAGGCATATACTAGCACTGGAGGGGATGCAGAGGAGATTCACTCCGTTGATTTCAGAGTTGAGAGGGTTGGATTATGAGGACAGACTGAGTAGACTGGGATTATACTCATTGGAAGTCAGAAGAATGAGGGAAGATCTTACAGAAACATGTAAGATTATGAAGCGAATAGATAAAGTGGAGGCAGGGAGGGCAGTTTCACCTGCTAGCGGAAACAATGACGAGAAGGCATCGCCTCAAAATAAAGGGAAGCAGATGTAGGACTGAGGTCAGGAGGAACTTCTTCACCCAAAGGATTTTGAATCTGTGGAATTCCCTGCCCAGTGAAGCGGTTGAAGCTACCTCGCTGAATGTTTTTAAGGCAAGGCTAGATAAATTTTTGAACAGTAAAGGAATTAAGGGGTTATGGTGAGTGGGCGGGTAAGTGGACCTGGGTCTCAAAAAGATCAGCCATGATCTTATTAAATGGCGGGGCAGGCTCGAGGGGCCAGATGGCCTACTCCTGCTCCTAGTTCTTATGTTCTTATGTTAATGGGTCCTTTTCAAATTGTCAAGCAGAAACTAGTGGGGTGCCACTAGTTGGGACCCCAGCTATTCACAATATATATTAATGATTTGGTTGAGGGAGCAAAATGTAACATCTCCAAGTTTGCAGATGATAGCAAGTTTTTTTGGGGTGGGGGGGGGGGGTTGGAGGGGAGACTGTGATGAGGATGCAGAGATCCTTCATCATGATCTTGACAGGCTGGGTGAGTGGGCAAATCAATGGCAGATGTAGTATAATTTGGATAAATGGGAGGTTATTCACTTTGGAAGCAAAATCAAGAAGGCAGATAACTGCTTGAATGGCTGCAAATTGGGAGAGGGGAATGTGCAGCAGGACCTGGGTATCCTTGTGCACCAGTCGCTGGAGGTAAGCATGCAGGTGCAGCAGGCAGTAAAGAAGGCAAATGGTACGTTGGCCTTCAATGCGAGAGGGTGTGAAGTTATCCACTTTATTAAGGAAAACAAACACAGAACATTTCATAAATGGCAAGGGATTAGAAAAGGTTGATGTTTAAGGGGACCTAAGCATCTCTATTCCTGAGTCATTGTACATTAATATCGAAATCAATTAGGGGGCCAAACGGTTATGCTGGCCATTACTGCTAGAAAACTGAGTACAGAACTAAAGATGATTTGTTGCAATTGTATTGCATCTTAGTCAGTTGACACCTGGAATGTGTGTTCTATTTTGGTCTCCTTAACCAAGGAAAGATACTCTTGTCACAGAGAGAGTACAACAAAAGGTTTACCAGACAGATTTCTGGAATGGCAGAACTGTCCTAGGAAGAGAGATTGAGAATACCGGGTCTATATTCTCTCAAGTTTAGAAGAGGAAGTGATCTCACTGAAAGTTACAAGATTCTCATACATTCCTCCAGTGGCTAGAACCAGGGGTCACAGTCCCAGAATAAAAAGGGGTCAGCCATTAGGGCTGATATCAGGAAGAATTCCTTCACTCATGGTGGTGAATCTTTGGAATTCTCATCCCAGCGGGCTCTGGAGGCTCGGTCACTGAATATGTTCAAGAGCTAGATCAATAGATTTCCAGACAGTAAAAATATCAAGAGAGATGGGAATGATGTAGCGATGGTGCAGGAAATAGTTTTGAGGCAGAAGATCAATCATGATTTCACTGAATGGTAGAAGTCCTGAGGTGTCAAATGCACCACTCCTGCTCCTATTTCCCATTAGTAGAGTGGAGGGAGGCTCAAATGGAACAAAAACATTGGTTGGATCAGCACAACTGAATGCCTTGTTTCTGTGCTTAATTTTCATGTGATGTGTAAAATTGCAGTTATTAGTTAGCCTGTTCCTAAAATATTAACCTATGATTTCAGCTACTGCAACAGAACGTTTTCCTTTTCACAGATTATTTATTACCAGCAGTTAAAAGAACACTTGCTTCTTCTCCAGGCTTCTGTCGTTCACATGAAGTTCAAAGTGTCAGCAAAATGCATCTCAAATTCCTTTAAGCCAATTTAACCTTTAACCATGTTTTAGTTTCAAATTCAGTTACAAAACTTTTTTCTGTATTTTTTTCATGAAATGTGGGTACTGTGGCAAGGCCAGCATTCATTGCCAATCACTAACTGTTCTTGACCTAAACGGCTCATCATTAGGCCATGCCAAAGGACATTTAAGAGTCACCAGTATGTTGTGGTTCTGAAGTCATATCTAGGCCAGTAAACTATTTTAAAACAATGATACTTATCACGGTCACTATTGTGGAGATTAATTTAGTAATCGAGATTTTAATGATTAACTTTAAATTCCATCAGCTGCAATGGTGAGATCTGAACTCAGTTCCCCAGACATTAGCCTGGATCTGAGGATTACTAGTTTGGTACTATTCGCACACCACTAACATCTCTCTCGAAGACCATTGGACTAAACATAAGAACATAAGAAATAGGAGCAGGAATAGGCCATCTGGCCCGTCAAGCCCACTCCACCATTCAGTAAGATCGTGGCGATCTTTTTGTGGACTCAGCTCCACTTACCCACCCGTTAATCATAACCCTTAATTCCTTTATGTTCAAAAATCTATCATTGCCTTAAAAACATTCAATGAGGCACCCTCAGCTGCTTCTTAGGGCAGGGAATTCCAGATTCATAACCCTTAGGTGAAGAAATTCCTCCTCAACTCAGTCCTGAATCTGCTCCCTCTTATTTTGAGGCTATGCCCCCTAGTTCTAGTTTCACCCACCAGTGGAAACAACCTCGCTGCTTCTATCTTATCTATTCCATTCATAATTTTATATGTATCTGTAAGATTCCCCCCTAATTCGTCTAAATTCCAATGAGTATTGTCCCAGACTGCTCAATCTCTTCTCATAAGCCAAACCTCTCAACTCCAAAACCAACCTAGTGAACCTCCTCTGCATGCCCTCTAGTGGCAGTATACCCTCTCTCAAATAAGGCGACCAAAGCTGTATACAGTACTCCAGGTAACAAGCATGGGACTGGATGAACACAGCAGGTCAAGCAGCATCATAGGAGCAGGAAAACTTGACGTTTCGGGCCTAAACCCTCCTATGATGCTGCTTGACCTGCTGTGTTCATCCAGCCCCATGCTT